>RXPK01003360.1:0-106319 GCA_004143645.1 Protaetia brevitarsis
GGGCTGGTTGCGGGGTTAAAAAATACCATTTTTTTTCCCCCTCTCTTGTATATTACAAATTCAATTTTTCTTTTTTTCAATCTTTAAACTACATGAAAAAAAATAAAGATTTTCGGATTCTTTTCTAAATGTTCATTCAATAAAGTAATCGTCATTTCTAGGTACTCCTACATAAGACTATTATCCTTCATATTTTTGGAATTAATTTAATATTATATTTAATTGTATTTCAATTAAAAATCGTTTGCTATATTAAAATGTAGAAAAGTAAAGTGATACGTACAAATAGTTATCCCAAAAAAGGTTTTTGCGTTGTCGGTCATCTCGTAAATATAAATTACTTTTCACATCTTAAGCGAATCAATGTGTTCATGTTTGCCAATGTATGCAATTGATTACAGATTCTGTTAGATTGAATATAACGTTAACATGTTTTTTTTTCCATTTATTTTATCATTATTATTGTTAACTAAAATGACAATACTTAAACTTTATATTTTTTTATAAATCGTAATAATAAATAATTCCTGCTTTATTTGAAGGTAAAAAATAAAGAAAAAATGTAACCGTTTCCGTACAATATTTTGTAAAAGATAACGTAACATAACGACATAACCTAGAAAATTGAAAATATATACATTCTCGTACTTATGTACCTACTTCTTCCGATCTTTTTATTTAGAGTGTAATTTTTAATTAATAAAGTAGCTTCGCAAAATGAAAAATTACTATTAGTTAGTTAATTTTGCCGCATATTCTGCTCTGTTATTTTTTAAACTATTTATTTAGTTCCTTTAGTTCTGGTATTCACTTTGAAGAATTTATCTAAGAATCGTTTAAGTATTACATTTAAATGAGTTTAAATAATTTAGTATTATTGTAATGAGTTTAGAATCGGTGTGAAGTTAGCAATAGATTTTAGCTCGGTAAAATTAATTCCAAATGTAATACAATTGCGTTCTGTAAATAAAGTCAGTTCACAACAAGTGGAAAACACAATATTCTTACAAAGTGACGATGCTCTTAACATTCCTAACCATTCAAACTAAATGCACGTGCCACCGTGGGCTTTATTTATTTTGATAAAGTTCGTCATCTTTAATTTCAAATTTTATACGACAGACGTGTTAAGGAATGTCCGAAGATCACTTTAAAAAAATATAAAAACGGCAATATTTTTGTAACAATTTCTATAAACAATCAAAGTTGGCCGGCCCGTTTAAATGCACGCGCTGCTTACTTTATTTATTTGTTGTTTTCTGGTATTTTTTAGCCAATAATCAGGTATTAATTTTATCTTCTTATGTTGGAACTATAGCTGGGAATAAATCAAAAGTCACAACTGGTTACGTTTCGGTTTATTGTAAACCTTTTCCAAAACTATCTATCTGTAATAAATAAAATCCTTCGAGTCAGCATGCATTTCAATATTTATTCGTTAACATGTAACTTCATACATTGTGTTTGTCCCATTTACAATTTTAAATGTTTCCTAAGATTATGACATAAAACCATGTTGGTTTATATCGAGTGTAACACAAAATTTTAATGTGGATCGTAATTAAATTTAATTTAGGTAAATAGTTAATACAAACTAAAACGACCATAGACGCTAAAAAAAATATATTAAAAAAAATGTAATTTATTACTGATAGATAGTTTTGAAAAAGGTTTACAATAAACCGAAACGTAACCAGTTGTGATTTTGATTTATTTCCCAGCCAGCCATAGTGCCAACATAAGAAGATAAAATTAATACTTTACTTATTTTGACATCCTTCGTCAATATTAACACGTAAATTTTTGTTTTTAATGGAGTTTATGGATTATAATAAATATGAATTTCTAATTTATGTGGTGGGGGGGAATAAGATTTGTTCTTATTTTAACCCCTTACAACCCCCATCATTCACCACTAATCTCTTTATTAAACCAAAATGCCGCAATTATCAAGAAGAACATTTTTCTCTTCTAGTTCCAAAGATATCGTTGAAAGTGTGTTTTAGGGATGTAACTTTAGGGAACTGCACAACAGATGAACTCCGCAAGTGAATATCAGCAGCTAAAAAAAATACGGGTCGATTATTTTTCCCTGCTCTACATGACTGCAAAATTTTATCAAAATCAGAGGTGACCATTTGGGTGACTTTGATTGTTAAGGTGACTTTTATGGTGACAGACACTTCAATATTTAACCAATTAGCAGGAATTATAAAACTTTCATGCTAGAGGAAAGTGCTATTGCAGACTTTGGGCAAATATTATAAACTGAGCCGAAGGCGAGCAATAGACCACTTTCCTTCCTTGGTTGAAAATATACTATTAAACAACCGTGCAACCAATTACTCATTCAAATAGAGACTTAACTCTTAGCAGAAGTATTTTGGACACATTTAATAATTGAAGAATATAGAAAAGATAATAGTCGTCCTTCCCATTCAAAAGTTTATTTAAATCTATAGCACTACATGTTTCGGCCATATGCCATCATCAGGTAATGATTTACGTTGATTATTAAAATACAATGAAAAAAGTCGCTCCAAACAACACTCCATGGAAAAAATAATTTTAATTTAGTTCAATTCAGAAAATTAGATTAAAACTACTTTTGAATGATCGGTGGAGAGTGATTTCTTGTCTTTCTTATTTTGAATTTGATTGTTTAATTAATGTAACTAATTTAGCTTTTGATTTGTTTTCTTATCTGATTTTTTGTTCGTAATTTTTCATTTATATAAAGCAATAAGTTATTCTATTCTATTTTATTCAAATTACTTTAAAAGGTAATTTTTAAAAAAAGATTGGCCAACCTATTTTAGATATTAAAACGCATAAAGACTTAACAAGCATGTGTAGACAGTTGCCTAAAATAATAAACGATTTTTATATGAACAACCTTGGAGGATTAATAAAATAAACATTTTCATTTCATTATCTTCAATTATCCTTCAAGTTATCAATACTATCCAATAACGTCACCAAGTATGGAATATATTCCAATGATTCCCTAAAACTCGTGCAAAAAATCGCAAATATCAAACGTATCAAAAGGGGAAATCACAGCACTATTGCAACTAACTCTTATTTTAAGAAATCGGGTTATTTTTTTTTTCCTTTATCAATAAATACTTCAAATTCCTATTGAAAAAAATCCACACATTATCGATTGAGCACTTCCTAGTACTTTGCTGTAAAAATCACAGTGGAAGAAAATTTATCATCGTACTTTCTGACACTTATTGAGAAAATATATTATACAGAAAAACAGAAATTTAAAGTATCTCACGCATTTGGAAGTATGCATATTTGGTATTTGGTGTAAATAACTGAGATTTTTTGTAATACATTTAAATACAACACGTCTGTAAAGGTAAACTTGCAAATACACAATATTATTATCATTGTAAATATTCTAAGCATTTTAATATACCTTATATCTTTTTTTTTTATATACTTATTTTTCCCCTTGTCCAGGTAGCAACCAACCGAAACGTATCCTGTTATTGTCAAACATAATTATGCCTCCTATTTTTCCGTTTATACCCTACTCGTTCGCGTGATGCATATATACTTATTTTTAACTGTTCTCGCAGGTAGACGATCAAATGAAATTGCTGCAGCATTCGTGGTCCGATATGCTCGTCTTGGACCACATCCATCAGCGAATGCACAACAATCTGCCGGACGAAACGACATTACACAACGGACAGAAATTCGACCTTCTGAATCTAGGCCTGCTGGGTGTTCCTAGTTTGGCCGACACCTTCAATGACATCACGAGCAAACTGCAGGAACTCAAGTTCGACATTGCCGATTATATTTGTATAAAGTTCATGTTGCTCCTGAATCCAGGTGAGTTTCGCGCAAAATGGGAATTTATAATTGCAGATATTTTATTAAACCTAAGCTTGTAAGATGAACTCTTTGATCTTCAGTAATTTATACTCAATAACCTATGTAACTGATATTGCCTATATCGAATCGCCCAACAGATGCTGTAGCAACTATGTAATGTTAAATATCTGTCGAAATCAAAAGATTAGAATTGGTTAGAATAAAACTAAACTATACATTTCTTGCGTTGCAGGGGTCAAATGTTTAACTTATTCAAAATCATGCACAACTGATAATCAGTGTCACTCTCGTTGTATAATCCTAAAGCAGTAGTTTTGGGTTGCATCCCCAGTTTTTTCCCTGTAAAGTTTCTGCACACCATCAGTGCTTTTTTGGCCTTGCTGGTTACTTCCAGTTCATGTTTGTTCCATAGAAGATTATTATCTAGGATGAGGCCTAGGTATTTAACCTCTGTTCTCCAATCTATATTTTGCCCATCCATTTTTATGATTTTGAGATTGGATTTTCTTTTCCCAGTGAATGCTACTAAGGTAGTCTTAGTGGGGTTAATATTAAATCGCTTCGACTGACACCAGTCTCTTGTCAAGTTCAATTCTCTTTGAACTATGTCACAGAGGTATTCTCAAGTTTGGCTCTTGTGTATATGACAAAAACATTAGCAAATCCTTGACAAAGTGTGGCTAGATCAGTCAGCCCTCATAAGAGTTCGTCGAAAACATTAGTCTCTATATTAGTGGGGATGTAACTCCCTCTGTTGGCATCCTTTGGTCATACTAACCGAGATTGTCTTATATAAAAAATCTGTATTTTTCCTAATATGAACAGAAAAGCAATATCCTATGTACATATACCATTTTTTTCTGCAAAATAATCGATTCATTAAAACCAAGTCGTTGAGCTCGTGAGCTCTTAGTTTATCTTAGCATATCTAAACAGGTGTCTGCAGGATAATCGCTCATGTAAATAAAAAGAAATACTATTCAAATACAATACTTACTTACGTTGTTTGATATTTAAATCCAAGAGGAACGATTTATTTGCTCAGTTTAATATTGGAGTACGCGAGATTTGACGAAAGAAAACTCCGAAACAATACAACACACACACAAACTATATATATGTAACTATTTCCAATTGGTAGTGATTCGAAATATTTATTGTTTCATCGCTCAGAATTGTCAAAAATTCACCATCATTAATCCAGTCTTTAATTTGTTGACGGCATCCAGCTAACATACTCTCCAGAATATCATTTAGCAGTTTTAGGCGTGCGTTTAAAAACTGATGCACTGCTTAAACGTTTTTTTTTTTTTAATATACATCTAAAAGATACATGATAACCTCAATTGTCCATGCTTTACCCATTCCGTCAGTAAAAAATAATAAATAGTAAACACACAAAAAACAAAACATATCACATACGGCACGAGCCGCCACTGATTAGCACGCAATCAGAAATGAACAGTTGTCGCCAAATGTTACAAGCGCCTTTGATGAAACCAGTGAATTTCATGTTTTTGCATTATCTCTGCGGTAGACATCTTAAAAGTTAATGAATTATTTTTATAATTTTGCAATATGTATTTACACGGCTACGAATTTTATTTTTTACTCATTTTGCTGTGATTGTTCGCACAGAATTAAGGGTGCCTATAACATTTGGCGGTAACTGTATATAAGTATGTTTGTACGAAATTATCAACGATCTATTAAATGTAAAGATAGATGGCGTCACTGTCGCATGGGGATGGAATATTAGTTGTGTTCAAAAAAGGTGTCGCACTAGGCCAGAAACTAATATCAAATATTATACCAGTATACATATGGTCAAAGAAATGTTCCACTGGCGCACTATAGATGTCACCACCAGAATTTTCTGTTGTTGTGCATTTGTAGTGGTAATATATTTCCATAAGAAAATACTTGTGGTAAGTAAAGTACGCCAGTGGAACATTTCTTTGACCATATGTATACTGATATAATATTTGCTAATATACATGTAGACTGACTAAGTACGTATGAAAGCAGAATAGTTGTATATTCAAATTAATCTTAAATGTGTACTTTACTGCATATAGTACTGTGAAGTTGCGAAAAATATTTACTACCTGATTTTACTGATTGCTACTATTCATCTGGACGATTGTGATTCACTTTTATATAGTATTTTTCTATCTAATTGTGTAATTTCCATACTTTTCAGACGTTAGAGGCATAACGAACAGGAAACACGTGGAGGAGGGTTACGAGCAGGTTCAAAGGGCACTTCTAGAATACACACTGACGGGGTACACACAGATTCAGGTCAGATAATAGAATGTATATACCGTTCTAAAAATATTACCATTTTATTCCATATTTAGAGAGAAGTCGCTATATAAACACTATTAGCAAAAATGAGATTCCTTGAAAAAGTATCCCTATTTTGATTATTTCAAGGAGCGCATTTATTGCAAATAGTTTCAGTGAAAATATACAGAAAAAAAAAATGTTTCCGTCAATGTTAAAAATGAAACTCCTTGAAAAAGTAATCCTATTTTAATTATTTCAAAGGGTACATTTTTTTGCGAATAATTTTCAATGAAAATATGTCAAAAAAATGTATTATAATTTCCCGTTTATTAAAAACACTGTGTGATTCTTTATCATTCGATTTGATAAAATGTGGGTGATACTCGAAATCTCCTGGGCAATAAATTGTGTGCAGCTACATTTAATAATATAGTTTGCTGTATCTGTGCATTTTGACTATTTTTTTTTTAATTAACCCAATAATTGTTGCGTTAAACCTCTACAATCCGCCTCTTTTAGCTTTTATTTAATGTTTAATGCAAGCTAAAAAAAAGGCGGATTCTAAAACTATACAAGAGTTCCGTTGAAAATTTTTCAGAAACATGAAATATTACACGTTGGCACATATCCTGTTTAAACAATTTTTTGATACACACTGATTGAGAACTGAGGTAGCATAAATCTTGAAAAATCGCATATTTTGAGCTAGATTATTATAGCGTATATGACATAATTCATGCAACAACGTTTCGACCAACCTTGGTCTTCTTCCGACTGTTAGGTTAATATAAAATTATCATATTTCTTTAGCTTGATAATAAATAGAAATTACATCATAATTAAGCTATACAAATTATTAAACTCAACTTTAATGTATATATTTGAACAAAAAGAAGTTCTATTTTTCTTCTTTCAATTACTATCAACTCTAACTTATATGTATCTACAAAAAAAGACAATCTTACATCTCTACAATCAATTAATTTAACAGCCTGAAGAAGACTAAGGTTGGTCGAACCGTTGCTGTATGACTTGTGTTATATAAAATGTGATAATTCTACTTGAAAATAACTTTGGAAATGGGGATATTTTTGTTTTCAACATTAAATATTCAAAATCGAACTTGGTTTTTAATTTTTTGATAGTTTATTAATTTGTTGGATTTTGTAGTTGTAACTTCGGGTCTTACGTAATAAGAAAAAAACATTGTGCACATGTAATTATTAAATTGAAGGACTTAGTAAGTTTTTGTCAAATAGATTTGAATAGCTGCTCTTATTATTAAAATCACATTGATATTATTATAATAATTGGCACTGAACTATTGCAATATATGTTGGTTGGCAACATTTTATTGCAAAAAACAGTTCATGTTTATTTTGTGGTACTATCTAAGTATCGTAGATGTTTTTCACCCTAAAAAAATGTAAAAATGAACTAACAAACATAATACAGAAGTTATTTCTAAAAACACTTATATTTTACTGGGTATGTTAAATAAATGACAAGCGTACGCGATAAAAAAAAAACCTAGAAATAACGAATATACGAACATCGCATCCGCTTAAGTAAATAAGAGAATAAAAAATAAACAAAATTCTACAACTACATAGAAATATTGTTTTTGTCAAGCCCAGGTGGAGACAATTTTGTTCCAAGTTATTTTGTGTAACAACCCCACACAATCAAAGTTTCGCTGATTAATTTTCCTAGTTTTTATATCGATTTTGGTTAAGAAATACCCGTGCCAAAAACACATAATACATATCCCTCAGAACCTAGTACTAGTTATTATTGTTACCTACTTGTTACAATAATCACCGTTTTAGAATTGATAGAAAATGCCAATTTTTACTTTTCCGAAGAAACTATACTTTTTCATTTATTAATCATTTATTTATATTAGTAGATCATTATTAGTTACGAAAGTATAAATAATACCTAGAAGTGTATATATACCACAGAAGCCACATCAACTACGAACAGAAGCGTGCGCTTCATGCATATAACGACGTATCTAACTGTTTAGAGTTTGGATGGCTCCTGCGGTATAAAGCTATTCACATACACACTGCTGTGTATTAATTGAAGTAAATAAGAATACTAAACTGAATTTAAAATGAAAAATAAAATAAAATATTAGCTAGCGCAATGGAAAAGAGTTTTAAAAAAACAAAAGAACTATTAATCTCAGAGTTTTACCCTCGCGAATTAAAACTTTAATCTAACCACGAAAAGTAAATTGTGAGTGTATGAAATCAGACTTTCTTAAATGCACGAAAAATTGTAAAGGTTTTAAAATAAAATAGAAGAACAGAATTTTCAACCCAATGACGCTAATTAACAATCAATTTTTATTTTACAAAATGGACTAAATTACAGATGTGCAGAAAAAAACCCGGAACTGAAGGTTCTGGCCTAAAATAAAAACTGCACTAGACTCTAATTTAAAATAGGAAATGCTATTTCCTATACAAAGCAAAAAATGGTTTGATTTGTTCAGGAAGATTATTCAATATCTTTGAACTTCTATCCAGGTGGTTTCACAAATTAAAATAATCTAAGCGTGGACAAATGCAAGAAATTTACAAAAAATTTAAAAAACTAAATGACAGAAAAATACTTCTACTCACCCAAACGAGGTGATTGAAAAATAAAAATGATGCAGCAAAATAGATTAACAGAAAAATTAACTCTTTAAAAATAAACGAGAGAAAAAAAAACTAAAATAAATCTTCCTAAACAAAAAAAATAATAATTGATCTTATATCTATAAAGTGCACACTTTAATATATTAACAATTATTACACTAAACTTTCCTTGGTTGACTAAATAAAAGGAAATTAAATTTCTCAATATCAAAAAGAATTACAAAATGGCAACAAAGATATACAAAAATACGTCAATAGTAAGGAAGTCCTTAATAAAATTCTACAATTGTTTTACTTACAAAAATCCCTCTCTCAAAATCGTACAACACAGAAGTATAACATTACAACGACAATATTTAATAGAATACGCATTAAATCAGCACAAGCAAACAACAGACATTTGAATGTCTGGATTAAATTAAAAAAAAAAAAACTTAACACTACATAAATAAAATCATACAATAACTCTTAAACTAAAATTTATTCAAAACAAAGTAAAATTGTGAAAATGCTCGGTAAATTGAAAATCAGCTGATCGGAGAAATAAAAAAAACCAAAATATGCAACTTAAAAATACACACAGCGAAAATGGGTTGTCTAACCACAGCAGTACGTATATGTAAGTACATATATCTCCACTCGTTACTGAATCAAATAGCATCGTCTTGATATAAAAATGCATATAAATATTGAGTGAATAGCGACAACAAAAGACACTTTGGGGCAGTGTACAAAGTTATAGAAACAGTTTATCTGTTTTAACGTATACCGCTATTTAAGGAAAATTGCTACAAAAAGTATAAGAAGCAGGTTATAGCTGCTAACGTAAAGCAGTAGTTTTATACCTATTACATTATTTTTATACCCTTATCACTAAACCTTAATAAACAAAGAGAATTTCGACACATTTTCAAATATATTTTTTAACATTTTTAAATTAGTTCCGTTCTACATAACTTCCTTATCATTTACAGGACAAATTCAACAAAATGGTCCAACTACTGCCCGAGCTACACACGCTAGCGACCCGGGGGGAGGAACACCTGTACCACAAACACTGCAACGGCAGCGCCCCCACCCAAACGCTGCTGATGGAGATGCTGCACGCCAAGCGGAAATAACGGCCAGCGCGCTCCCACGATCGTTACCATATCTGTGTGCAATACAGGCTTAAACTGTACATAAGTTATTATTTTGGAAAAAATCTCTTAGTTGTTGTTGACATTGATGCCTTCATGAAGTACAAAGAGCCAGAGCTGGCGAGCTAGTGCCACCCACATACACACACACACACACACACACACACACATACATACATTATTTTTGTATATCGAGACAAATACTACTACTACTACAACTATTACCGGACGAAAGCCGCTGGCGTGGGCCACGGGACCTTGCTTTCCCCCCACCCCTTTCTACTTCTTCTGATCGTGATGATGATGATGATGGTTATTCTTTTCTTTTTTATTTTTGATTCTTATCGATTATAAATGACGATAATAATAATAATAAGAGACACGAGATACACACAAACACACATTCCAGAAATGCTCTGGAGGGATTCAAGGGCATCATAGATTTTAGGGCGTGTTAGGATTAGATTTTTCGTGAGAGATTCTGTCCGTGGTGATATAAATGGATTAAATAAATAAAATAATTAAAATAAACGCGTCGATATGATACACATTCTAACAGAGAAAAAAAAATTACGTCTGTCGTTCGATTGTTGTCCTTTTTTTGGTGGAATTCGATTTAAATTGGATTTAATTAACGTAAGATTAAATAATACCTAAATGCTACTACTTCTACTACTACAATACAGGAAAAAAAATATCATGCACTGCACCTCAACGTTAATCAAGTTTTTTTATTAAGTAGTATGTAAAAGATACGATGATAGGCCTTCTTTGAGGAGCTTTTTTTTTCTTTCGTTATTAAAAGAGGAGAAAAGAGGGCTGGTTTTTAGCTTAACTGTGGTGAAGGACTAACAAAACTTGTAATTATTATTGTAATTATAGAGATGATACACTTTTCTTATTAGATATGTAAGTTGAATTTATTTATATTTTTATGTAACGCGTATGTGTCTGTGGAGATCGGGGAACATGCGGAAGTGTGTAGCGTATATTTTAAACTGTGTGATTTTTTATTGGTCCAAGTAAAAGTGAAAATCACCAAAAGTACCAGAAAAAAAAACCGAAATTAAATTACTTGGGATTTAAATTGTATCTGAGTGTTACAATATTATTGGATATCACTGTATATAAATATATGTACAGTTCTCGCAGGAAAAATCGGGACACCAGGAATTCAGACTTTTAAAATTGTTTGGGTGTAAATAAAGCTTTCAGGGAACGTATTTATTATTTTCAACAGGATGAATTGATTCAAGGTTTAAACAGAAATATAAATAAGAGAAAAAAAGCTTTATACGTAGAATAATAAAATACATTATAGTTTCGATGACAGCGCGGCGTGTTCTTTGATGATAAAAAAATACATGCAATAAAATAAACAGAGAAATATCCTCGCAAAAAAATAGCAAAACGAAGGCTATTGAATCGACGGCTTTATTTAAAAATATCTATTAGCTTATTTCATGTTGATTAGAACATATGGTGGAATTTTAACAGTATTATTCAGAAAATGTTTCTAATTATCTAATCTAAAAGGATTATAATATGCCACAAATTATTATTGCTACCTGCAGGGAATAATCAGAAAAAAAAAAATAAAAGAATGATTTTAGGCTCTAAAATTAAAATTAGTGATTGCTATTTATTAATAATTTTCTTGTAGAGTTCAACAAATTAAATTGCTTGTTTTACAAACTTGTGTTACAAATATTAATGAAGTATTTACTTACTAGAACTTGCACTCACAATTATTTGCAATATTGCATATATACACAACAAACATTGTATAAGAAAGCATATTTTTCGTCAATCTCAGTTAATAAAAATTAAATATTTGTTTTTAAATTTGATACATTTAATACTTTTTCATTTCTACGTCTGAAGCTGTGCTACATAAATGACAGTTTGTAAACAGACCAAGTGTTGGCCAAATTGCAAGAAAATACAATAAACGGAGGGCTAATAAAATAAATGTTTTTTTTGCGAGCTTAATTGCTTTAAGAATTTTATAAATAATCTTTAAAACTGTTTTTGGTGATTTTTTTAAATAGATAAAAGAAAACTTTATAGTAATAAAATATTTAAGAATACTAAACAACAATAGTAATTAATGCAACAATAAATCTGTGAAAATTACATTGTCGCAAAACTCAGCAGGCTGATTGACACATTGTTTATTGCTAAAGTAATACTCTGAGCATAAATCGAACTAAGTAACTAATATCAAAGCAGCACTAACAAGTAACATAATTTTAAAATCCCATCACCATATGTTTTCTTAAAAAGGAATTATCTCCACATAACATCAAATAAGTTAAATATATAAATATTTTTAAATGAAGCCGTCTATTCAAGAGCCCTTTTTGTTGTTAGGTATTTTTTTTTGCTTGAGTATTTCTAAAGGAAACGCCACTACCGAAACTCCAATGTGTTTATTCTTATATATAAACCTTTTTCTCTCTATATTTATGTTTAAATTTTTAATCTTTGCCTTTGATCGCAATAATACACCAAAATAAGTGATATATGGCTTTGATAAGTCAATATGTCCTCCGAAAGCTGCATTTACACCCAAGAAATTTTAAAATTCTGGTTTGCTGGATATATAGATGAGACAACATATTCTAGTTCAATCTCGGGTAACGAATTAATGGAGTTGTTTCGAAGTTGTCACTGCAATCAGCGCCTAGATAGATGACGCAAGGATGGGCACCTTGCGTCACCTAAGATTATACAGGTCTATGCAAAATTATATTTTTATCTTTCGAATAAACATGATACTTTCTCAGTGAAAATAACTTCAGATATTTATATTTTAATTTACATAGTTACGCAAAACATTAAGAATGTAAAAAATATCAAATTCGTTACATACACAAACAGTTTATACATTATTGCAAAAATTATAACCTTTACTTTTGATTCTTTTCACCTTATACAATGTGTCTCAAAAAGTTGACTTGAAACAGGTAAAACCTTTATTATTTATTCTAAAAAAAAAAAAGAAATATTTGTAATGAAAATCTTTGCGTCGTTTAAAACCCAAAATACATTATGCATATAAAAATACATATTTTAAAACTATAACTAAAACAGCAAAAGTCTAAATTTGTGCGTTTAATTTAATTTAAAAATTAAATAATAATAATTTTAAAAAAATATTTCCCAAATATTGATTGTCTTTCTCTATAAAAAAAAAATGATCGTCATTCAAGTGTCCCTGCGAGTCTTCCAGAATATATTTTAAGCCTACCTAATATTAATTCAAAATGATAGAAATTGAAAAAAAGAACACTTTAACAGTTCCTGTAATGAGAAACATGTTATCTTTATGCACGTCTTTCATAATAAGCTCATTTTAATAATATTAATCGTCCTGTGATTGATTATGGCATTTGAAAATAAAAAATATAGATTGTTCTATCTAATTGTGTATATTTTTACATGTTTTGCTCACTGTATGAGCATCCTCAGGTTTCATACTACTTGACGTTATTTCACCTAAAGATGTTCAAATAGTGAGCGAAACATTTCATAAATAATTATTTGGCGGCTAGTGGGCTATGAACCCAACACAGCCAATAACAAAACAAAAAAAAAATCATAAAAAGATAATTTTAATTAAATCATTATTATATTATGTACGTGTTTACAAACCAGACGTTTTTAAATTACTGCTTCAATTAGTTCTTAGTTATTGAGGCAGTGAAATATAATTTTTATTTTTTTTTACGAAAATTAATTTGAGCACTAAAGGCTTGATATTTTAATGTTAACGTAAAGTCACAAAATCATAATGGGGGTCAATAACATTTTACGAAACTCAGTAAGGTTTAACGCAAGCTAGCTCAGTCGAGGCCTCATTAAAATCTCGCTGACGTAGAATAACAGGAATTTCCCGAGACCTGTATTGAAGCCTTGTCCACCGCGCTAGGCATTTATTAAGTTATTTTCACATGCATATTTTACCGCTGATCTATGAAAATTATGAAGCAAATACTGTAGAGTGCATGGGAACTAAGAACACCTTACAACAATTCAGCAACGTTCTAAAACAACAAGTTTGCATTCTGACATTATTTTTTTATTAAAATTATTACTATAGTGGCAAAATTATTGTAGCAGTAAGCGAATAAAGTGCTGTCAAAAGTATATTTTTCAAGATTTTCGATTTTAGAACCGAATAAAGATTATTATTGCCTTTATGTCAATTTCTTATTCTTATATTTAATCATAATTTATATTTGTTTTTAATCCCCATTTGTGGAAGAACTTGTAGATGTTGCCCGCACTGGAAATTAAGCGAAACGTATATTTACCCTTTCTAAAACATATTAAAAATAGCTGAATTTACTTTACTTTGAGATGCTAAAGATGAATTTAAATAGAGTTTTAGTAAGTAGATCGACTAAGAAGTAATCACATCTAATTTATCACTCGGTATTTATTAAAAACAGATGGCGACGTTTCGTCATTGTTTTTTAACGATATCATCAGTTATTGCAAATTAAACCGCGGAAATTTATTTGAAATAAGATACATTTACAGATTTTTTAATTATATATACATATAAATGCTATGAATATTTACTATAATGTAATTAGTTAAAAATAAACTTCATCAAAAATTTTGGTATGTCAAAATGCAATACCAAAAATTCTAAATAACTAACTAATACATTTAAAATATATAAAACTATGATACACATTAGCATTGTTCATATATTTCACAACTTTAACATGAATGCAAATCTCGTAACGTCTAAGCATATAAACATTTTTTTTACTTCTTTTTATCTTGGAGGAAAGCAAACTTGGTTATTTTTAATGTGGGGGACTATGGAAAGTGAGTGAAACTATTTAAAATTAATTAAGTTCTAGTGAATGAAAAATATAATATTAATAAAGAATTAAAACTATTGAATTTATAAAGAATTTTCTACAATAAATTATTCTATAACCAAAATAATAAAACCTAATTTAAATTCATCTTTATTATTATTTAAATTACTAAGGTCAATATGAAGCAGAAAACATTTATTAAGGTTACTTTGAAAATAAAATTTATTAATTTAATTTATTTATAAATTATTTATAAACTAAAAAATATCACACTATTTATTTATTTACTTAAAATCAAAAAAGAAAATCATGGACTCGACATACAAAGCAGAGAAAATCGTTTAATTTCTTATTCTTTTATTTAGTTATAATTTTTATTGTTTTTAATTTGTCATTTTGGCAGAAACTGTAGTTAGTGCTTCAATAAGAAATTACGTGAAAAAGAAATCCCATCGATTTCCATAAAAAAAAAAAAAAAAAACATCAAGATGCATTCCATACCATAGATTATTAATTAATTAGTTTATTTGATGAAATAAATTAATTAATCAGTTAGTTCAATGGTTTGGTATAGAGTGTATTATTTTTTTTATCTTTGAATGACGTTGCATATTTCTATTACAATATTTTTTTTACGTATTTATTTGATTTATTTTGGGGTTGACGCAATGATCCTTTTTCTTTCTCAAAGAAAAGAAAAGAATAAATTACTTTTATATTAATAAAATAAAATTGATTTTACTAATTTGTACAATTTTTAATATACTAATAATGAAAATTACCAATTCCATTTGAAAAATTATACAAAATCGGATTGAAATCGTTACATTCCTGTTTTATTTCAATAATAGATTGGTTACGAAAAGAAATCCAGTAATAATACTTCCAGAGTGTCTCAAAAATACTTTGTCGAATCGACTGAAAAAAATTAATACATATTTTTATTCATAATACATGACGTGACGTGGAAATGACGTTTAATGGACATCAATATGACATCTATTATCTACGTGATATTGACGTCTATTAAACGTCATTTCACGTCGTTATGTTACCTGGGGTATTTTATTTTTATTCATTTAAAGAATTGATTGAAATATACGCTTACACAACCGAACAGAGTTTACATATTATAAAAAAAAAATCCGTGCGTGCTTCCCCGATAAGCACAGATATATACATCGAAGCAAAAAAAAAACATATGTATATGTATTATGTTTATAATATTATGGATGTTATTATTATAAATGATGATGTTCGCGAGAGCAAGGTGCTGTGGTCTAAACAACCTCTGTGTTGAAAAATTAACGAAAACGAGAAAACGGAAAAGAACAACGTAAAAGTGGTGTAATATGTAATAAGTTTATTTTGATTATTGTCGTGTCGTGTGCAGGCTACCTCTATAATAAGAAGTCTCTCGTCGGGTGTGCCGCTGTGCGTGCAACCGGACGCTGGTTCTCGAGACCCACCCCATATACACTACCACAACCCTGTTACACCCTACCCCTCCTCCCGCCGTAAAAAAAGTATAATATATATTTATGTTTAAAGCGAGACGCAGTGTTTTTCAAGCTCCCAACAGTTGTAACGTGTTATTTTACGCCCCCACGCTGTTAATAGTAAATTTATGTACATAAAAATTTTGAAAAATCAAATATTGTATATACATATATATATATATTAGAGATTGTTATATGAATTTTATTGATTTTTGCCAATCGTAAGAGAAGAAATTGTTATATTATTGTATATGATAAATACATCCCAATTTTTAATTTTTTTTTTATTGTTTTATCGACTTTGTTGTATTATGATTGTTCGATTTATGTATAATTTGGTGTGTGCAGGTTGCCCTATGGCGTTATTATTTCTTTGTAGCAATTAAAAATGCAAAATGACATTTTCAATTATCAAAGTTTGAACGAGTTACAGGATTTAACGTTTTAGTATTGACTACTGATCCACTACTTTTTCCATAGAATCTTTAATTAGGTTTGCAAGAAAAAAATCCTTTTGTTGGTATAGGAACATAAAAAAAGTAATAGAGACATATTTTCCATTAGGAGCACGTTTTATGAATATTAGAGCTTCTTATCAGACAATGGCGTTATATCGAATCTACCTAAACAATTGAAGAAACTTGTGCTATTCAACGAATTAGATAAAACACTGGAACACGCTTTCGTATTCATGCAGTAACTGAAAAACGGTCTGGTTTCCGCCATCTTTGAATGTGGCAAATTGACGTATAGACTGTCAAAAGGAGTAAATGTCATCTTTTTACATATTAAGGTTTTGAATTAGAATCATCGTATACATGTCTTATTGCATGTCTCCAGGAAGGAAACATGCATACATTCAAATTGGAAACTTTGCGCTAGCAGATAGCAGTTCTGGTAGTTTCATATACTTAGTTTGACACTTTCATTTTTCACATTATTCTGTAGACTATTGAATAATAAAATGAGCCATTTCAATAAATATTTACATAAAATTAATGCATTTAAAATAATTAAGCTTAAATCCAATTCTTTTTGCAGATATAAGATTGAAAATTACACAAATCTTGATGACACAAAAATGATGGATTAATTGTCATTTGGAAGTACTATTCGCAGAACATTATTAAGTATAGGAAATATGAGAACGCATTGTGAACTATTTCTTATTAAAAACAGGAAATAACAGATGTGAAAAGCAAAATTCCGTATAAATGCAATCCTGTCGTTGGAATTTTGCCACATTCAAAGATGGCGGCCAGTTATCAAGCGGACCGTTTTTTAAGTACACAGCGCGCGTTCCAGTGTTTTATATAGTTCGTTGATGCTATTAAATAGAAAGAGAAAAGACGGATCATCCGCCTATTGCCTAGCACTTCCTAAATGCGGGAATATGCGAGTTAATTGTCCACAAATAATAAAATGTTTCTTTTTGGGATTGTCGGACTTCCCAATAGCAAGTAATTTTAGCTTTTCATGCCGTAAAATGCTGAAATCCCTCCTAATTCGCTCTTCTTATTTTGCAAATCAAGTATTTTTTAAACCTTTAGTTTGTACCAAACATAAAACAGCCACCCCCTCCCTCCTCCAGATTTCTATTTACCGCCATCTTTAAATACGTTATATGACTGAAACTAGATACGTGTAATTACAATTGAGAAATACTTGAGGTGGGCTCAGATATCTACTCAAGATCTACTTCAAGTCTATAACGTCTATAACGTCACCTACAACATGTGATTTTGTCAGGTACTATCTACTTACGTCAAATTGACGTCATACAATAACTTGGAGTAGATATCTGAACACACCTTTGGAATTTAACTTGTGAATTGATTTATTAAAAAAAAATCATTGGCCTATGGGTTAAAATAAAATACTTATAATAAATTTTGACAGTTTCTTGACAAATAATAACCTTAACACGCACTTACTCCATTCGACGGGGCAAGCGTATATCATGGGTGCCCAAAAAACATAGTTGAAATTATACAAAATAATATATATACCCTAAAACATTGCGATGTGTGATATTTAGACGTACAGCAAGAGAAAAAAGTTTTCGCGTAGCTTGGTAGTAAAGAAAAATATGATGTGAACACAATTTTTACGGGATATACATATTGTAAATATCGGGTTTTATTGAATAAAATAAATGAAAAAAAATTAGGGTATTGTTTTTTCGGCTGGTGGCAATAGATACCGCCGGATGTTAGTTCTTTACTACCAAGCCACGCGAAAACTTTTCTCTTGCTGTACCATCGGTAAATATATTTTTACAATAATCTAGTAATCAATTTTTCTACACACTTACCACAATCTTATCTTATGATTAAATAGCAAAGCAGACAATAAATTAAAAACTTGTTAGAATTACTTCAGAAGTCATAATTAATTATTCTCAGTTACGCTCAATAACCGTCTAAATTAATATCAGAATAATGTGGCACCCTCCTCGTAAAATGACAGCGCCGATGCAACCTAATCTTAAATTAAAATTATCTCAGATAAATATCAATTCACTAGAGATATAAATGAAGTGAGTCGAGTTATAAAAAGACCAATACCAATATCTTCGATTCCAAGCAGTCCTTATCAATGACATCCCTAACGGCCAAATTTAAATTTCCCGCAATTATTCTTAGTAACTTCAACGTTGAAACATAAAATTACCCATCATTTTTTAATACATTAATAGTTATTTTAATGTCTTTACGTTGAACACACTAAAATTGTTGCGGGAAATTTTAAATTTAGCTATTAGGGGTATGAACTGAACCACTACTGAAGTAATAATGATTAGTATGGCAAATGAAACACATGCCTCATTGTAGCACCCTTCCAATATACCAGTACTATGCAGGTTCTTTACAAATAGTAGTCTATACCGCTTTAATTCCACCAAATACAATGTAAATATAATACTACCAAATATACTGGTGTAATATTTGATTTGGTTCCACCTTATTTTTCGTCAAATTTTACTACCAACTCAGAATAGATAAGAAGCAAACTCCAGAAATAATTTTGTTAATATTAATTTATACTGTAGAAACAGTGTATGTGGCATAATAGAACGACTTATGTGGGCATAAATTAAAAATTAAATTGGAGAGTGATAGTAAAAAAAACAACTAGGTTCCTCGCAGATTCCTTAATAAACAGAAAAAAGATCAGTTAGGAATTAAAAACATTAAATTAAAATTTGAACTTATTTAAAGATTCTGGTCTGAGGATGTCCTTTTAGGGACGAAACCTGTCGCCTGTTTTTTTTTATTAAAGAATCTGTGAGGACTAGACCTAGTAGTTTTCTTTACCATCTACTTAGCAGTTATGTACTCCACACAACGGATTATGTGGAGAGTAACAATTCAACTAGAAAAGTTCAACTGTATGTAAAATTATAACTATTGTTAATAAAAAACAAATTATTTTGATTGAATGTATAAAGAATCTGTTAATTTAATGTAATTTTGCATTACGACTAAATTTATTTTTATATTGATAATTTTATTGTTATATATACACTTTTTTGGTTTTATTTTACTCAATATATATTTTTAATTGCTAGAAAGAAAAACGCTATAGAAACGCCTTAATCGAAAAAATTATAACACCAATAATTTTAACGATTTTCATCCTGTGTATTTTGTATAAAAAAATTCCTTTAAACAATGTAAAGAAAAATATATAATGAAATAACATGAAGATGAATATAATAAAAAAAACGAGAAATAGATGAAATATGATAATATATTTTTGGTACGTACACAAATAGCTCTATAACGATTAATGTGGTAATATTTACTTCATTATAGTTTACACAACACATAACGTATATATATTTTTTGTAATTGATTATTGCAATGCGTATATCTCTTATTTCTTCAAAAAAAAAAAAAAAAACAAAGAGATAGAGAAGGAACTATTGATAAATTAAATTAAAAAGATAAATGTGAGAATATATTGTTATTGTTACACTTAATAAATATTAATCGCGATACTTGTGATCTGTTGTGGCTGAAAAATACTGTATTGAAAGGAAAAAAGGGAAATGATAAAAGTAGTTTCTTGCCGTCTAGCCGTATGACGCGCATAGGCCCAGAACTTACATCAAATTTTAAGTGAGATAAAAAGAAAAGAGTTATAAGAGATGTGTATACATATACGTATACATATGTATTTTATATAACTTTGTACATAATAGTGCTACTAATAACAAACACCACATTCAGATATGATTTTAAAATTCCTTTTTTTTTTTTTTTGAATATAATAGGATATTTATTATATATTTTTACTAAAAACATTATTTGCACGCATATTTTTTCTTATTAAGCAAGTTTTTCGAGGTAGCAAAACCACTTTTTTTGTCATTATGCAGTTGTGTCCTGGTCCGATAGAAGCGATTAAAGACAGTTTATTATCTAGTTTTACATCAAAAGTATTATTTAGAATAGAATTAAAATTGATTGATGCACATATAAATCTCACGCTAAATAATGAGCTGTTTATTTATAGTTTAAAAATAACTTGATTTACAGCTTCCGAATCGATTGGGACATTCTGTACAGATGCATCAGACACTCCGAAAAAGAAACGATTCTCCAAATACCTTCTCCATTATATACATACTTACAATTTAATAACGCAAGAACACTAAATTCTCGAGTGATAATGAATATACAATAATAACTTTGCTTGCTGTTTATCGATGTATTTCACAATTTAAAAATACAAGCAGATTTTATCGATTTTGTACATAGACCGAACGTGTGATATATTTGTCTGTATTTTATATATATGTATACGTGCATGTACCTATACGTACATATTAATTTTAATTAGCAGTGTGATTGAAAGGTTGTACATAATAATTTATGTGGTAATAAAAATGACTTGTTTGTAGAAATAAAAATCACCGTCAGTAAAATATTGGTCTTTTTATTTATTAACGTGTTCTGTACATGATCTAATCTACATACAAACGATGATACTGTATTTGTTATAAATGCATTAAAAATAAAAACAGACATCACAACAGTTTTAACCTGTATTACAAAAAAAAAAAATAGATTTGTTCGTTTTGGTACTCCGCGTCGTAACGCGAAAATCTAGCCGCGTAAAGTTTTTCAACGCAAGCTGTGGCCGTAAAACGCTGGATTGACTCCAGCGTTAGATTTTCTGATTGCTGTTCGTTTTGTTATCAAACCGATCAGCAAGCAACAGAAGTGTAGCCAACTTGCTGCTTGATGATTTTGGCGATTTGCTTTTTTACGGCCCACCGAATTATGAGTATTCACCGCTGGCGCCACTTGTCAGACCCTTTTGGGAAAAAATTTTTGCCCTTCAATTGGCAATATTTTAACGACAAAATGTCAATTTTAATATCATATTGACAAGTATTGAAGTTGATATTCCTCAAAAAGTCTGTTTGTTTCGCCAAAAACCGAATTTTTAATACTTTTTAAAGTTGCATTTCACTTCTTATTGGTTATTTAAGTTAGTTGCTTATATGGTTTTGCACTATTTAGTTTTGATATAAATCCAAGTGTTATCAGCTATGCCTGCTATTACTTTTATTTTCACGTATCAAGAAGGTAGTTCTCAAATGTCAGGGAGATGTCGCTACTTATCGGGGGTCCGATCCTCGAATCTCAAATAACGAATATCGCATACGACACTAGCCAAATGCCGCATGAAATGTACACAGTTGTGTTCTTGAATATCGTGTGCTACAATTTTTAATAGAGATTTCAGCGAGTGGGTAACAACCATTCGACATACAAAATCTTGTGCAACATCATACATAGTACTGCTTGGTTGCACGTGGTGGCGTTTAAATCGGCTACATTCAGTTGTAACTTATTCCTGACTTTTTTTCTAAAATATATAATTCATATAAAAGATATGAAATAAAAATTAGGTGCTCATTCGGACAACACTTGTCATCTGTACGTACAAATATATCAATATTTTTATTTTAACATTGAATTTTAATAATAAATTATTAAATAAAGTTTTAATAAAAAAAAACTTTATCACATTACAACAAAATTTGTTTCAGTAAAAAAATATTACAATAAGAAATTCCTGCTTATACTTGAAAAACCTGTCAGTTAAAAGAAAATATAAAGAAAAATGAAAACATCTGAAACAAAACAAAATATATTACTCTTCTAAAAATATATCATAAATAAATTATAAATATATTTTAAAAATAAGAATGTATACATAAAATTGCGTTATAGTTTTAACAATTGTCTCCCATTTTTTGGAACAATTGGACAATTTCTGAATATTTCTTCAATCGGTATAGTAGATGCACGTTTATATTCACTTAAGCGTTGTTGCCAACTCCGCACCCTACGTCAATTATTGAGCGAAGTTATTATATCGATCAGCAGTACTCAAGATCTTCCCAACATCACTCGCAAATGTAATTCGAGATTCCAGAATCAGGGTGCCTGGTGTAACATCTCAATTCAATGTAAATTTGAATGATTCAACAGGGCTACAAAAAGCAAACTAACAAAATCATCAAGCAGGTCGTGGAATAGATTATAACTAATCTAAACCAACTCCAAACACTTTCATTGGATCAAAGTTAACGTAACAAAGAATAATAAAGGATAGATATTGTTGCCATAAACCCTGTACTTGGAAGTTTCCATAAACTTTCTATAGTACATCGAAAGCACAACACCTGGACTTTACCAAATATATTTAAAAAAAAATCCAAAGAAAGCGGAGTTCAAACCAACGCTGCGGCGCGTTTTAGCTATAAAGCGGTGTGTCCGCTATTGGTGGGTTCAAAAATGGCAGAGTTGCCGACAAAAAAACACACGCTGTAGATAGTTAGTTCAATTTTAACTTTTATACTGCAATCGCCAAGATTTAACTATAGTATAGGAAAGCAAAATGTAGGAAAGAACGCGCCGCTTTCCAATAGAAACAGACATATAGCCGTGTCTCCCACTATTTTCCTAGTAATTCCTAGTAATGTAAATCGACAACCAACAATTCTCAGAACGATAAATCTTTTACATTGGTTTCTCTAATACTTTTTCCAAAGAACTGCACCTGTATAACTTCGCTTAGCAGAGGGATGTGGTAAATACGTTTTATTACTAATTAATTCCAAATAAACTATTCATTCATTGAATATCTTTGAGCGAAACAGCATATAATTGTGTTACGTTTTTAAATACTGTGCGTATATACAATGAGTATAGCGAACAAAATTTCTTTATGGATTAAGCCATATCCTGAACTGGTAAAGGATGGCGACAAAATATTTTGTCGAGCCTGCAGTAAACTGGTAATTGATATAAAATGACAATTGTTGTTGTAGGTGTCTTCTGAGGGAAAATACCTGATTGATCAACACGCTAAAACTCCATCACATATTGGAAAATGTGAAAAACTAAAGCGATCCGCATGTGTGCAGCAATCTATACGTCAATGTGTAGCATCAACTTCACGAAACTGAGAACAAGAAGAATATAATACGGATCTGTGTAACGCATTACTTTCGTCTAACATACTATTAGCAAGATTAAACAATGTTAATTTGAAATCATATGCCGAACGTCCAATATCGCATTGCAAGGTCATTTTACACATAGTACAAGATCCCTACACTCAATTAAATTTTGTCGACTACGGTATCAAATGAAAAATTATAGCAAATCGCAATTATCACATTAATTACTTGACGAATGCTTTGTAGAAGTTGAAGTAGAGCAGTTATATACTTCAATGAGATTATGTACTCATTTTAGTACAAGGAACAACACATCCACACAAAATCTGTCGAATGAAACCGCCATCCTAGGATAATTAAAATACTTTTCTGGATCTCCCGAACGCATTTCGACAACTAAAATACCTAAGCATATCTAAATAATGGTAGATCAAGGGCACAACTATATTTTTCTAACCCAAATATTCGAAATCGTTTTGCCTGTTTTAGGAGTCACTAAAAATGTAAAGTAATTATATATATTTCTTGATAATGATGCATTTTATATCGTAAAAATGCACATAATTTTACAAGAAACAATAAACTGATTAATTTAAATTACAAAATGCACTTCCAGCACCCGTTTTTCGTAAACACTTAATTCGCGCCATTTTTAAATGTGATGTCGTATTCACATCAATGCGTCAAAACCGCTTAAAATACTTTCAAAAATGAAATGATTAATTTATTTTTTATCACCGCTTCATAGTTTCGGCGTAAACCGCGCTGCAACTTGGATGTGAACTCGCTTTTGCTCTGTAAAAAAACTAGAAAGTAACACGAATATTTCACATTTATCTCATATCACAATGATTTCTTCCATTTATAATTCTAATTAAACAATATAGTACGTATTTTGTTGAAAAGTATAAGATCACTGGTATATGAAAAATCACAGAAGTAAAAAAAAGAATAAAAATATAAAACATCAACGTCTATAATCAAATTACTAAAGCTTAAATTTAAAAAAAATTGTACTACTCGAAATTACTCTATTTATCCTGGCAAAATTATTTTACTCTATCCAAGAACATCCTGAAATGTACAAAATTCCAAATTTTACACGGAATTACAATTTTAAAACGTATTACCTTATGGAAAGGGGCAAATCTGGATACAAATAAAGAGCGAAATGATCACAGCCATACTTTCGAGATATCTGGTGATAGATAACTGGGCCCATAGTGGCCCTATCTCTTTCGGTAACTGCAATTTTGTGTAACTGAAGAAAAAAAAATCCTCGTCATATATGAAGAATTAAACACCTAAAATGCACCTTTTGTCCTAACTTGACCGGTATCACTGAGTCATCTTCAGCGTGATACATCAGTATTGGACGTGGAATCTTCACGATGTGTTTTATGTTGTTAAAATAGAAGCCGTTAGCCTCCAATGGATCTAAGATTGTGCTAGCCAACCATGGTAACCAAGCAAACATCTGTATTGTTACATAAAATCATATAGTCAGTAGGAGTTTTAAAATGTTTGATTACCTGTCCGTATGGATGTACAGGAATTTCTTCTCTCATCGTAGTGAATGCCGCTTCTAACATAACAGCCGTTGGAACAATGTTTTCTGTACTTAATTCAGCTGCTGTTCGTAGCGCTAAACTAGCGCCCAGTGAATGGCCCCAAATATATATTTTCGAATTAGTTTTTTTCTGTAACCATGTATAAAGTTGCTTGCAATCCTCAGTGACAGCTGTTTCTGTCATTTCACCGTCAGAAGAATCACCGTACCCTAAATAATCATAAGTTTCCTTTTATAAAAGCTGCTAAAGCAAACTGGAGATGACTATGCAGTTTTTTGTATACGCTGATGAGTAACACTTTTGGCGAATGAGTCCACTAAAATAAACACATAGATGGTAGGATTAGCATGCGCAGAAGCAGTAACAGAAAGAAAGAAAAAGTTTTACGAAAGCAGATGTCGGCAGCAATTGACTACTTTTCTTCGAAAGTAGTTATATTCTAACTAATATTTTCTACCACATAGCAGTTGTGTTATGTAACTTCAAGCGTCTACAAAACAATAATAAAACTGATTAAAGAAAATAGTTAACTAGTTAACTATATATAGTACTAATTATTTAGGTTACAATTTAACTCCTTCATTCAATTACTTTTTGTTTACTTTGCAATTGAACTACCACTAAGAATAGCGTACTTTCAGAAAATATGATGTTATAACAAGTTGTTCTACATTAAGAAGATTGACATAAAATTAATATTGTAAGTTTCAGATTGGTGGTAATATGGAATGGTATCGGCAAAAAAAAAAACCATGTAGTTAACTAGTTAATTACTTTTTTTAATCGGTTTTATTATTGTTTTTTGACAATTATAATAATTAAAAGATTGGAGAGCACTATTTTGGTTTTTTTTTGCCAATACTATATCTAAATCTAACGAAAATTTAATTGTATACGAGGGAAGGTCAAAAATATGAAACTACGTTAAGAGTAAAGTATCTCAGTTTTTGGATTTAGAAGATTCTCTTATTAACAAATCTTATTGTTACAAATTCAAGGCTATATCCAAATATGAAGTTTCGCTTAGTTTTAGCTAAAAATGAGATTTAATCGTTTTTTCGGAATTACCCTGTATACAAGATTGATCGAGATCATACATCTGTCATATCATATTCTGTGTGTACTTTCTGAGAGAAAAATCATGCATACTATGTCAAATTAGATGGTTTAGAAATATTTATAGCCTTGAAAAGGAAAACTTCAAAGTGGGAGTTATTTTTGCTGCACAACTTGTTTTGTTTTGAAATAAAACAAAATAATTACAACTTAGACCAAATTTTTTTTTGCCACAAAACTATCAAACGTTTCTTTCTTTTCCTCTTCGAAGTTTTTCAAAAAATTTTGAATTCAATTTTGAACCTTTGTTTAATTTTAATTTAATTTATCCAGAAGCCACCTTTTTTTTTAAAGCAAATAATCATTCATTCTTATATATACTTTAAAATTCAAACTAACCCTTTTACTGTAAAAAATTAGAGAAAACAGTAGTTAGTAGTACTTATACTCCATAAAAATGAGCAAATGATAAGAGAAGCAAGCGATTTCACGTAAACATAAGCAATAAGGAAGGAATAAAGACAACGGAAGGAATAAATTCTGATATTTTTGTATCAAATTATGAGTAAACACAAGAATAAAATAAAAACAATCTGCAGAAAATGAAAAAGCTAGAAATGCAAGTATGAACACTAACAATGTGGGAAATTCGAAGAAAGTGTGAAGGAGAAGAAATGGAAGGACAGAGCAAAGAAAGGAAACTGCAGAGAATAAGGTTTGAAAAGCTTCTGTTTTATAGGACATAAATCCTTTACCTCTATAATCAAATGCTATCACATGAAAGAACATCCTAAGTATAATAAACATATTCCGATAGGAATCGCGTCTCGTTTCACCAGTTCCATGAAAATGTAAAACTACATCATAGCTACTATTAGCTAATAACTTATCATAATTTATTACATTGGTCGTATTTTGGTATTCCTCGACTAGAGGCCATGGTAATAAGTGCCAGACACCTAAAGATATTGGGACAGTCGTATATATATCAGTAACATCAACATAAAAATTCCTTTCACCCACTCCTTCTAAGATGAAATCTTCTTTATCTCTAGGTAAACCAACTTAAAAAAAGAGTATTAGTGAGAATATATATCATTTTGCAGTTGACTAATACATACATCTAGTGAACATTAAGTGCTGCTGCACTGTGAAAGACGTCATAAATACAATAGGTAGTATTACATACAGAACTACTACGAAAACAACAAATAGCACCATTCTGTAAAATGAAAGATGTTAAAGATGTGTAAAACTTACTTAAGATTTTCTTACAGGCATATTGTTGCTATAAACACAGCTTTTTTTGCCCTCAGCTTTGCTGTATGTGTGCGAGTAAACATTTTCGAAGTAATCACTAGAATAACTTTTGTTTACAATTATGCTTAAAGCACCATGCTACATATTAAATTTGATGAAGAGGTTTCTTCTAATAAATCATAATTGGTTGTATCTCTAAACAGTATAATAGATTACCAAATTATTTCAATTATTTGATAGATTTTATCAGATATATCCAAATCCATTGTGTAAATATCTATGTACTATGTATATGTAGCTTAGTTTATCAAATAATTTGCTATCTGCTCAGCTGCTGTCATTTTGACAGCTCTTCGCATATTTGCACTTAATAACTTTGTTCCTGAAGCACATCGAACGCAATCACAAATCAGTCAGATGTACTTAATTTTGATTGGTCGAAAGAAATCCGCAACTTCAATCCAAGTCAATTGATTGGCTGTGATTGATTTGTGATTGTTCCGCGAACAAAGCTATTATTTGTAATTTTGTAATAATTGTGGTGGCACTACTGGTTACTGTTTTCCTAACAACTGTCATTTGTCAACGTTTGTCAAGTTGGATAGACAACAAAATAGTGCGTTTTGTTTTATGCAAATTATAAATTATTAGCTTCTAATTGAACAATACAGTGTATCGCAATACATTCAAATTCAACTATGACGACAGAGAAGCCTAAACTTGATCTTGGCGTCTTGGAGGAAGACGATGAATTTGAAGAATTTCCTGTTGAAGGTATATGATTTGATTTTTAGGTTATGTGCTTTTATATGACTTGCATTAAAAGATTATTTATGTATTAAAGCACTAAACCGACACTTATCGCATTAATTTGAAAATTGCAAACCCTTCCTGAGCAACTAAACAAAGTTCAATAAAGGCACTTTATCACATGCTTACATAAAGGTTTTCTGACTTCCACCAGCTCTGACTACCACTTACCATAGATAATCGACTTGTATTTGTAATGTCTAGAAAACTCACATTTTAATAAATGTAATAAATTGTTTAACATTTTTCACCTCTTCTTACAAATTAAAGTTAATTTATATTTAATTGAAAATATAAATAATTTTGATACCATTGTTGAACATAATAGCATTCTGTAACACAAATTCGTTAATTTCGATTCATCTCTAATTATAAGTAAATAGAAAGAATTGTGATAGTTCAATCTGGTGGTTACTCAATGTGCTTTATTATACTAGGACAATAAACTGACACTGTACGATACTAGGTCGATAAGTAACATTTTAACTTTTCAAATGAGTGCTATAAAATTATACTTTTGAATACAGGAAATACAAATTTTAACTGTCTTTCAGATTGGACAGGAAAGGGAAAAAGATGAACAGGATATAAGCGTGTGGGAAGACAATTGGGAGGATGATAACATAGAAGATGATTTCAATAAACAGTTAAGGTATTTTGAATATAATGTTTGAACAGAATTTCGTGTTTACACAAAATTTATCATTTTAGGGCACAATTGGAGAAACAGATGGCTAAAACTGCGAATAATAAATAATTTTAAGTAACTTATGTTCTTATGTTAAAATTCTAGTTTAATTATAATAAAACTGATTTTATATAATTTATTGGTTTTTGTTTAAAAGATCTATGCGTCATCAGTGATTCTTTGGCGAAAATACTCAAACAATAGTATGTTATGTAGTTATTTTGTAGGAATGTATATTTTTTTAATGAAAAATATAAATAGGAAACTGCAAAATATGCATAGCTTGGTGGTAACACTAGGAAGAGCAGGGTAAACTAAGAATAAAAAATAAATAGAAATAAGCTTTATGTTTTATTTTTATTCATACAAAATTCTATGAAATAGTGTAGTTTATAGAATGTTTCTTTATATGTATATCATATAGGTATATAAAGAAAAATTACAACAAAGCGGACTTCTATTTTTTAATTACTGAAGTGAATTTATTCAGAGAAAGACAACCCTAATAGCCACATTTAAATTTCCCACCACTATTTTTAGTGAATTCAACGTAAAAGCATTAAAATAACTATCATTATAACACAAAATAGTAGGTAATTTTATGTTTCAACGTTGAAGTTACTAAGAATAATTGCGGGCAATTTAAATTTGGCTATGTGAAGAAGGGCCACTTGCCGTTTTCAATGAATCCGCATGAACGATTTTGGCATCGTGTAAGTGCTGTCCATTTACAGACACGGCACCACTGCAATTATTGTTCTAATTGTAATTTTGACAATTATTAAGCCTCAGAATTAATAAACATGAAATAATTCTAATGCGTTTTTAATTTAATTTACTATTATCTGCTTTTGCTTATTATGTTTTGTTATTTAATGATAACAGTAATAATTACCATTTAAATTCTACTCAAGATGTACTACAGACAATGTCATTTTAAGTTGAAATTGCACTTCACACGTCCTTGTGATTGGTGTAAATTAAGAAAGAAAGTTGAGGCTAGCTAAAATAGTGAATTAACGCCAGCGGTCATTTTTCTGCTAACACATCAAAGGCCCCGACAGTAAACATTCTAACTTCTTGTTTTACTTCTTCGCCGATTCATTCTAGTTGTTGCAATATATAGAGTACAGATAATTATTGTAAAAGCTCCAATGTTTATGAGCGAACAATATAGGCAACACACCCTACGTATAGTTGGTAACAAGGTTGGCCCCTATTAAAGAACCAGAGGGCTATGACCCCACCATTGCAAATTACAAATTAATTATTAAGGCGCTGTTATTTTCATAGTATTTCAAATCAAAATGAACTACCATATTCATGTCTTTCTTCGGGTAAAAATTATGAAAATGAAATAATAAATTTAACAAGGGAGTTATTTCTGAAAAATACATCATATAGTGTTTTAAGTAAAAAGAAGCAAGCTCAGGTAAACAAACAAAGAATATCCATTCTATTTTACTCGACGAACTTCGTTTAAATATCTCATGTGCTCTGTATTGTGTTATGTTTTCGCTAAAACCTTCAATGGCACACTGGTTGTACACGAAGGTCATAGTACCCTCTATAACTTACGCCTCGCTGGTCTGGTAGCATAAAGCAAATCTAGGCTATGCTATAAGTGCGCTTAGCAAAGTCCAGAAGAGTGCCTGTTTGGGGATCACGGGAGCCATGTCCTCGGCGCCGACTGCTGCTATGGAGACCATTCTTGGGCTTCCCCCGCTGCCTACAGAGCAAAATGTAGTGGATGCAAGGGCTTCTCCGGCAAAGTCGGAGACCATACCAGCATCTTCAACTACATCGAACAAACAGTACCACTGTCCGTAAAGGCAGATAAGATCTCGCCCGTTTTCAGCTTCTCTGGGAGATCTCTGATACAGGGTAGATATCTCCAGCAGAGAAACTGCAATTGCATACATCCGCAAACCAAATCGAGGTATATCCGTTGGTTCGTCGATGCCTCGAAAACGTGTAATGGCACGGGCATTGGAATCTGGAGGGACGGCGAGCGGGAACATGCCGATTCAGACTTGTGCTGAGGGAATCTCAAACTGCCCACGCAAAAATGGAAGGATTGAAATCATCTCCGACAGCCAAGCTGCCCTCAAAGCTTTGCGGTCTGTCAGATTTGACTCTGAGGTGGTACTGGGGTGCCACAGAATACTGAAACAGCTGGCGGAACATCTTAACGTTACATTGAGATGGGTGCCAGGTCACTCTGGGATCAGAGTCAATGAAATCGCTCACACGTTAGCTGAGGGCGCCAGCGGGGTGCCGTTCGTGGGTCCAGAACCGACGTGTGGCAGCTCGTATGGGGCGATCAAAACGTTTGTCAGGTCCCAACTTGCTGCTAGGCACTGTTCCCTCTGGAATAGACTTGCCGGCGCTAGACACTGTAAATCCCTAAGACTCCAACCTTATCAGGAAAGACTCCGTAAAGCAGTCTTTATGAGCAGGGACAGATTGAGATTACTCACAGGAATCTTAACTGGGCACTGAGCACTAAATAAACACAGGCACCGCATGGGGCTAGTGAACTCTCCCCTGTGCAGGAGTGTGGGGAGAGGGGGAGAAACTCCTGCTCATCTTCTTCTCAACTACTCGGCAGTGGATGGGGAGAGGCAGAGGCACTTTGGGGTCGATCGGTTGGACGAACCCAGAGTTGACAAATTAACTCTCAGCCAGATTGCGAACTTCTTTGATAGGGTGCAACCTGAGCGAGAGGGCTAAATATGGACATGGGGGCACAATAGGTCTCTCTGGCCGAGCTGCCTTCCTCGGGTTTTACACCCGCCCATGGGGAAAAAAAAATATGTTTTCGTCGATATAAAATCACGAAAACACCTGAATAATTTTGCGTTAGTTAGGTGGGGAAATGTAAACAAGTGACTCATGTATGTACGTGCAGTTTAAAGACTAAACATATGCAAGTTCGAAGGAAATACGTTAGAATTTATATTTAAGTAAGGTTAAGTATTCCCGATAAGAACTTACTGCCATCAGTTGAATTAAACTGATTCAAAACTTTGTAAAATTAATACAAAAAACGGGGAGAGGGTGAGGCAGTTGACCGGGCCAAGTGAACCAAATTCAAATTTCCCAAAAATAATTATTTTTGGTAACTTCAACATTAAAGCATGAAATTACATATTTTGTATTAGATTAATAGTTATTTGAATACCTTTAAGTTGAAGTTACTAAATATAATTGCGGGAAATTTGAATTTGGTTTACTGGGGAGATTGGCCCCAACACTCAATATTGTCACGGGCTCCCACTGGTTGGTAAAACGAGGCAAATTAAAAAAAATTTAACCACCAAAGTCTAAACCTGCGTCATTTTGTTGTAAAAATCCCACCATTATAAATGTCGCCAATAGAATAAAATTATATTTTACATGATCTTAGAGCAATATGTGGCTAAGCGGGTTGAAATCGCTTATGATTACATTTGAACTATAGATTTTCACCTATTTAATTTTATAAAACCTATACTAAGATTAATTTATGATATAAGATTCGTAAGTCGGTATCAAATACTTAATATTAATAAAGGCATCCTCGCCCCCATACTGCTCTAAAGTTTCCAGAGTTTCATTAATAATATCCGCCAGATTTTCGCCTCGCATTTGACTATAATCAATCCCATCTCCGCAATTCACGTTCTTCTCTTTGAACATGTTGAGGACGGGTAGAATCTGCCTGTAATACGGAACCAGTGCTTCGCCAATCATATCGCCGGATTTCACGAGATGTTGGAGCACTTTCAATGTGGCGCACATGACTTGTTTGTTCTTAGTGTTTAAGGCGTCTGGAAGCGAGAAAATAGTAGTACGTATACGGTTATAAAAAGAGTGTAAAGTACTTACTCTTGATCGGTATGATAAGCTGTGGAATACACGGAAAAATCTTCTTACCGCCATGCGTTAACATGTCGTGTATCCCCTGTTGAGAGATAAATTTATACGGTTCTTCTATTTCGCAAAGTCCCTCGAAGAATAAGGGTAGGTAATGGTGGTAATCAAGTTTTGAAAGGTCTACCTGATGAAATAATTTATTGCTATCATTGTTCCTAAAGTGTTATTGCTCTAAAGTATTGCTTACTTTCCACGTCACGCTTGTTTTATTCGGTTCCAACGCCAATGGAAACTCACCCCTGTTGTAATTCATTTTGAAAGTAGTCGCTTTCGAAGGCCTCTCCTTGAGCGGATAAGCCTTTGGCGGAGGTACGACGCAAGTACCTCTTTGCATCGCCTGAACGGTGAAAGCGGGGACCATGCGGTTTCGTCTTGATTTCGGGGCATTCGGCAAGGTTTTTTGTAACGAAGCGCGAAATTCTTTACCGTTAACCATTCCGCGGTACACCGCAAAACACCACGTCCGGGATTAGATTAAATATGCGCGTTATTCGAAGATTAGAAAACATCGTAGTGCGCACCGTAGTATATATTAACTTTTCGAAGTTTGATCGATATAATGCAGTTAAATCTGTATCGCGTTCGACGGCCGATGTTTGCGTGATTGTATCGTGAGTTGTGTAATATCTACCTGCCGGTAGAAAAAATGATAATAAACTGTTTGGCGTCATCTTGTAACATGCTAATATATCTATAAAATCGATGTGTCTGTCTATTTATATGTCTTCTCTGTTTATTAAGGCTTCGAGAGATACGGTTATATTTTAGCCAAATATCCATTTAACACGTAAGGTAATAAGTTAAACCGTCCTGGCAAAGTTATGTCTTATGTCTCTCATTCATGAAATGCATTAGCTTTCTGGGAACTCAAACGAAAATTTGCCAGCACGGTATATACATACATATGCATGTATCATCTTTAACACAGAAATGACGATTGTTTATGCAACTGAAACTACAGTCCACTAAAGTATAAATTAAAAAATTTATTTGTGAACCATTCTTGTAGTTCTGGTTGCATAAATAATCGAAGATTTGTGGAGCTTAAATTCGCATTTAATTTGTTAAAGATGGTACGGTCATGCGTGTAATGCAATATCCCCGATAAAAGGTATTTTATTTTTTTTTTTGTTTTCCATGAAGGCTTTGTACTGCAATATTCTACGATGCATATTGGCGGTATACGGCTACATCCAAGGTACCATCTTTAACAAATTAAATGCGAATTAAAGCTCCACAAATCTTCGATTATTTATGCAACCAAAGCTATAAGTACTGCCCTTGTACTGCGTACCGAGCAATACATAATTCAAAATTGTTTGTAAATAATTTTTAATTACTATTTCAGTGTGCTGTAGCTTCGATTGTATTAATAATCGAAGATTTGTGGAGTTTAAATTCGCATTTAATTTGCTAAAAATAGTACATACAAATTAGCGCGTGCCCTAATAGCCAAATTTAAATTTCCCGCAATTATTCTTAGTAACTTCAACGTTGATATATAAAATTCCCCACCATTTTGTATTACATTAATAGTTATTTTAAAGCCTTTACGTTGAATTCATTAAAAATTGTGGCGGGAAATTTAAATTTGGCTATTAGGGTGAGATTTTGTTGCTGCAACTAAATATCTACAGAGAAATATAGGTGGGAGCAATCTAGAACAGAAACATTGCATATGATATTTTACGCTAATTATACCTTCTCTCAAAATTAGGAGGAGTGATTTGTATCAGTCGCACCAAAATTAAAGTCTTCTGATTGGCTTTCGCATAACCTTGTTTACACATAAAAAGAAAATATTTCGGATATCTTCACCAAGTTCATTATTTATTTCAACTATTAATACGACCTGTCAACAGAGTATTTCCAAAATGTTATTGTTTATATCATTTATTCCTTATTTTGGCTCTTTAGAAACAAAAGTAGAAATTATAGTTAAAACTTGAAAACAGGTGTAAAACGAGTTAAAAGAACAGATTAAGCACTTTTTTAACAAGAAAATGTTACTTACTGTGTGAGCTATTTAAATCTCTGGGCCACAAAAATATTTTGAATACCTTTAAAATGTTTTGTAGTCATCTGATAGGGGCATTACAGCAGATATATTGAATCTTTTGTCTTTGGGTGTTTTTTCCTAGATATACATATAGAAATATAGAGGATTAGTTGATAGTGTTGATTTTTGCCAAATAGTTGATAAACATTAATTATTAACGTGAGCCAAATTTAAATTTCCCGCCACTATTTTCAATAACTTCAACGTAAAGGTATTAAGATAACTATCAATGTAGTGCAAAATAGTAGGTAATTTTATGTTTCAACGTTAAAGCATTGTTGTTAGTTACTAAAGACCGCTTTACAATTCGCAATTTATTGTATTGCGGGCAATGAAATATTAGAACATGTTCTATTCAGTGCAATTACCAATAAAATTGCACACAGCTGATCGAAATCCATTGAATGCGCATGCGCTATTTGTGTTGCACGCAATACAAAAAAAAATGCGAACTGTAAAGGCCGCTTTACAGTTGGCAATTTTTCGTATTGCGTGCAACACAAATAGCGCATGCGCATTCAATGGATTTCGATCAGCTGTGTGCAATTTTATTGGTAATTGCACTGAATAGAACATGTTCTAATATTTCATTGCCCGCAATACCAAAAATTGCGAACTGTAAAGCGGCTTAAAGCTGCCTAAGATTAATTGCGAGCACTTTAAATTTGACTGTGTGTAATGGTACACTTAAATTATTTCTTTTTTTACTGATAGTATACAGTATACAATGATTTTATTATACATAATTATTTTATTTAGTTTATATTTATAAACAAAAGGGATAGTTGTTTATAAATATCGTACGCTATAAAATTTTCCAGTGTAAGCGAGTCTACTTCCGCTACTTCTGCTAATTTTGAGAGGGTATAGTTAATTTCTAAATTTGATCCCTGAATATCGTATAACACATAATGCACGTTCGAAGCTCAAAATGAGACGAATTTCCTGAAGGCAAACCGTTTAAAAGCAAATCTCCCAATGGCTGAAAACCGCACCAATTTAAGGTAATTGAATCAATAAGTGACATTTCACGAAAATGCTTTTTGTTTGTGCTTGTCTGATTAAAATCAGTTGATAGTGAGAAATGTGGGAAAGGGTAAAGCTGTCAAGCCCTAAAAATACGTCAGCACTAACGAACTACGGTAAACGCTTGCTATAGCTTCAAAGATCTGTGTATAATCTTGCAGATTGAAAAAATAACATTAGCTTTGTTTGTTTGTGTGCTTGTAGCAGTATCTACTGACGTCATCAGAGTAGCTTGAGAGCGTCTCAGAGTTGGATTTAAAGATGGTACAAACAAACGCGCTCGATTGCGATATAACCTTAATTTTATTATTTACTATTATCAAATTCTCACAGCTATTATGAATAGGAAAAGTAAAAGTATTTTTTCAAATTAATGAATCTAGACTACAATAAAATGATCATATACTAGTATTTTATGTACCTCCAAGTGAAGTTTTTAAAAATATAATGATCGTTCTTTACATCAATCACATTGGTATCATTATATTATCTATTTCGTGCATATTTGGTGCAGTTATAATTCGATTACATTTACTAAACGACAGTTTACAACACGGTGTTAGTGCGAGTAGGTTATGTTGCACAAATTGCTCGTAATTGCTCGGACGCCGGACCGTGAGCAGAAAGAGCAACCTCTTTGTGATCTGGATTTGCTTGCTCTAAACAAACAAACACGCACAAATCATGCTCTAAAATACAAACAAACACGTAAAATTGCTCGGCTCTGCTTAGATCAGACAAACAAACAAACCTATTGATGAAACGAAAAGCAGCTCTTGTATTCGTAAATGAAAATGTTATCAATTAAAATAGTCCGATTTTAACATTTTGTTGTTGTTTATTTCTATGAGCGTAATTTTAAAATAAATTTCATTTTTATCCTATGTTAGAAAAGCTTCTTACTTCCTCCCCAGCATCACCCCATCATCCTACACATACTTTGAAAAACTTTAATTTTAAGTATTTTTTTATCAACGAAATTTAGTACAAACTTATCGAAGGTAATTTTATTCTTCAGTGTTCAATTAACAGATATATAGTTCCGGATTTTATTAAAAAATTTCTTACGTGCCCAGGCAACCAAATTTAAATTTCCTCACAATAATTTTTAGTAACTTCAACGTTGAATCATGAAATTACTAACAATTTTGTACTACATTAATAGTTATTTTAATACCTTTAGGTTGAAGTTACCAAAATAATTGCGGGAAATTTAAATTTGGTTGCCTGGGATGAGGACTTTTCGGAAAATCAAAAAAAAAAACGATATTAATAAAAATATCAAAAATTTATTTTTTTTTTATAAACCATAAATATACAATAAATATCAAAATTGTATAAATCATTACGAAAACTGAATGCTTGCAAAAGATTAATAACTACCATGATTTTTATACCACAAATTATACTTTTCTAAAATCGATGCATTTGCGGTGGGCGTAGTCTTACCAACAGCTTCAATCACATCTTGCAATGTCGGCTTTCGCATTTGAGTCACTAAGGTATTTGCTACAAAGTTGTAAAATCATACACAACCCTAATAGCCAAACTTACATTTCCCGCCACAATTTTTAGTGAATTCAAGCTAAAGGCATTAAAATCACTATTAATGTAGTTCAAAATGGTGGGTAATTTTATGTTTCAACGTTGAAGTTACTAAGAATAATTGCGGGAAATTTAAATTTGGCTATTAGGGAAGCGTATCAGCAATATAGAATATTTTTATGCTTATTTTTTTTTTAATGTACAAGCATTTTCTTTGTACCCAAAACAAAACAAAAAATAATTTTTGTAGTTATATTAAATTTATACCTTCCATTGTATTATTCCTCAATTTCTCCCTGACGATATCCATAACCACCTCCTTACAAACAGTCTTGATATCAGATCCTGTAAAATACTCAGTCAGATGCGCCATCTCCTCAAAATCCTTCTCTTTTGGAAGCCATGGACGTGCTTGGAGAAGAAATGGCCGAATAACTGCTGGCGAGCCTCTTTCGATGGGGCGTTCAACAGGATCCTTTTCTCGAACCTCCTCAGCAAAGCTGAATCCAGACTCCTTCAAATCCCTATTCCAGAAAAACTAATATGGGTACTCAACAAAACTTACCATGGTGAATTTGTAGTTGCCAAAACGAAAATTTGATCTTCGCCGTTCAAAATCCCATCCATCTCGATAAGTAACTCGCTCTTGAATCTCCTGGAAGCGTCGTGTTGAGAATCTTCGTGCTTGCTCGCCAAAGAATCAATTTCGTCGATAAAGATGGTCGTGGGTTGATAAAATCTGGAGAAATTCATGTGAAAATGGATATAAATGTAGTCTTTGACTATCTACTTGGCCATCTCAAAGAGGATTTTTAACATCTTTTCCGAATCGCCACGCCATTTGCTTATAATGGAATTAGAACGAACACTGATAAATGTGGAAGACGATTCTGAAGCGACTGCTTTTGCTACAATTGTGTTTTTCCAGTGCCTGGCGGGCCAAATAGCAGCACACCTTGAAAAAATCGCAAAAAATATGTACATATATACAGGGTATTTCGAAATTTTTTTGACGTAAAAGCGTTTTCAGTAATACCAACCCCTCCACGGTGTCACTAAAGCCGGTAAAAACTTGCGGATACCTAATTGGGTATACCACAGCTTCTTTCAGCACTTCAATGCTGCGTTCCACACCAACGCAATCTTTCCAGGTGGCGCTCAATCTTTTCGGTGCAATCTCTTTTATCATCACATCCACCATATCTCGCCATTCTTGATTGTAGTTTTTGGAATCACAGAATTCTTTCGCAGATGGTATATTATATTCAAAACGGTCTCCGTAATCGTGACAATCCTCGTTAAAAGTGTCGCGACCGAGAGCTTTGACAGTTATTTGAAAATTGCCGTTTGGAGAATTACTGGTAGTGGCGGAAGTATCCGAACTTGATTTTTGTGAAGTGGTTTTTTCGTTTGAAGAAATTGTCATACTAGCAAAGTGACGTAAAATGGCGTTTAATAAACGTTGATATCACGTATTAGACGTAAAATTGACGTCAATTAAACGTCATTTTACGTTACTCTGCTACCTGGGACATTGTAGAAAAAATTTCGTTTATATGTTTTAGAGCCGTTTTACACGTACGAGATTACACAGGAATAAGGTTACTTCCATTTGCACTTCTAAGTTCTAACCTAAATCTAAACAATTATGATCCATATTTTGCTGGTTTATCGGTTAACTACTGCAAATAATAATTTAATTTAACAAATGCGCCTGCTTATAACAACAAACATCGTGAAAAGTTCGGTTAAAATTTATTCCTGTGTAAAACGACCTGAAAGTGTCGCGACAAAATTTTTTAGAAAAATTCTCACCAAAATTTTCGGGATAATTTTTGTTATGATTTACGTAAGAATTCTCGTACGTGTAAAACGGCTCTTAGAGTGAATTTTCTTTGGAAGGATGGATTTTTTTGCACGCCAAAGGTGTTTATGACGTTATAATATATATGTGTAGTAGTAAAAAAGTGCGATCAATGCGGTACAAAGTTTACCTCATTAATAATAAAATGCAGCAAACATAACTTTGTAACCCTTAAAATTCCTCAATATAACTCCAAAAATTGACATGACCAGTGTTGCCAACTGTAGTGAAATTTCACTGGACCTAGTGTAATTTTCCATTCTATTTAGTGACTGGTAAAACCTTTTTTTAAAAGAATTCGATTTCCAATGAATTATACATATATTTTTTTTCATACCACTTACTTTAAGTAAATTGGGATCGTTGGAATATTCATGAATTTCTTTAACAGCTTTTATAAGTAATTTTTAGGTTTCCATCGTTTAGAACTTCGTAGTCGGTGAAATCTCACCAACTTTGAAAATATTCGAGTTAAAATCCTTTGACATATTTCCAAACCTTTTTTATGGATATTATAGTACAGCCCACATAGCCAAATTTAAATTGCTCCGCAATTATTCTTAGTAACTTCAACCTTGAAACATAAAATTACCCACCATTTTGTACTACATTAATAGTTATTTTAACTCTTTTACGTTGAATTCCATAAAAATAGTAGCGGGAAATTTAAATTTGACTATTAGACAGGAAGTGTTAAAAAAAATGTTTCGTAATTAGTGATAATATGTCACTTTGACATAGCTCCTATTCTCAGTATTGCCAATCTTTCAAATCTAGTGATTTTCGAGCACTGATGCTACAAATTAATAAAGGGGTTTATTTAGTTTTAACCAAAATTTGGATTTTCTTGAAAAATATGTTATTACAAATATTTCTTTTCCAAAAAATAATAAAAGTGCCTACACTTATTTTAAATATTGATTCATTTTTGTAAAGAAGTAAATTTCATATTTATTTTTTTAAGTAAATATCATTTTCATCTGTTTATAAACACAAAGGTTACTTTGGAAATTTCGTAGCAGTATTTACTAATTGAAAATATGTAAACTGATTGTGTTTCCCATTATTATTTAACGATTCGATAATTATGTTATAAATGACATTAATCACTGATTTCCATAGCGCAGTCTAGAAACTTTCAAACTTTGACCTAACAACAGTGAACAACACAGAAAACTTTTACGCGAAAAAATTTCTATATATATGTCAATATGCAACCGCTCAAAGTATATATTGCAATAATTCTTACGCGCTTTTGGTCTTTTTCTTCTGCGATTGTATAGTTTTCGACAACATTACTTCATCCGTAACTATTTTCTTCACTATTTTCGGCATCTTATTAAATCTAGTGTGATAATAGCTTTGGTAATCCTGCAATATTATATCTAAGTCAATATTGTCGCATAATTCAAATTGATTCGTCAATTGAGCTTCATTAGCTAGAGTATTCGCGCTGTCCAACAAGTTTTGTTCTCTCAAATAATTCAGTATCAAATAGAGTATGTTACGCTTCCTTTCTTTCGCTTCATTCTTTTCCTGCGGCAAATATAATATGTTCAATGTTACCCTTGGATTAAATTTGCAGATATTGGCAATGGTTTACTTACATATTCCTTCAAAGTTTTCGTGTTTCTGGTAGTGTTAGACGCGCTGTTTTTATTTGCGATGTATTCTGACATTTTAACATTGGATTGTAAACTTGTAGTTCCAAACTAGAATAATACATTTATTGCAACACCCCTTCATAATATTACGTTGCTAAGAAACTATCAAAATAAGGAACAGTTTTGTATATATCAATACCGCATTTCTCGTTTTGTTTGAAATACACACAGGACCTTACGCAGGAAATCAATATATCATTTGAAAGTTCATAAACCGTAGATGCATTTCTTCCTAAATTTGGGGTGATGTTTTTGAATGGCTAAGTTGAAATTTGGCATTTACTGTTAGTAAGAAATTCCCTAATAGCCAAATTCAAATTTCCCGCATTATTCTTAGTAACTTTAAGGTTGAAACATAAAATTACCTACCATTTTGCATTACATTAATAGGCATTTTAGCGCCTTTACGTTGAGTTCACTAAAAATTGTGGCGGGAAATTTAAATTTGGCTATTAGGGTTGTTTGCAATCTTTTGTTAGTGCATACCTACTTTCAGATAATTATTTGTTCCAAGGTAAATGATAGGAAAAAGGTTCAATTTCTCACAAATTCTTTAATATCCTAGAATCGGTTTCATCCACTTAAGGGACATCTTCAGGTCAACTGAAGAAATCCAACAAGAAATTAATACATTATGTGATTAATTATACAATTTTATTTAGTTATACAAAACAATTTTCACTATTTTATCACTTGACTTATTTTTAAACTGTTTTATAATTGTAAGTATTGCAATAATTCATCTTCATATCTTTTTATTTTCCTTATACATATCCTAAATTATTAATTAATTATTTTTGTACACTAATCTACACATTTTCATCTTTTTATTTTTCATTTTAACTTCAATTTTAATTAATCACATATAATGTTAATTTCTTGTTGGATTTCTTCAGCTGATCTGAAGATGTCTCTTAAGTGAATGAAATCGGTGGTACGATATTAAAGAATTTGAGAAACTAGGACCTTTTTTCCATCATTTACCTTGCTATAATTTACTCACACAGAGTCAAAAACCAAAGATTATAATTATTTATGTACTCATTTTCTTTTTTTTTATATTATACAACAAAAATTATTTATCATAATGTAGCGCGCGTACGCGCCTATTTTTAAATTTGAAATTTGGGGTTTCCTGCTTTGCCGATAGATGGCGCCATCTCTTAGATCACGAGTCTGCTCATAGTGTAATTTACTAAACTGTAACTGTAAATAAAAATATCAAAATGCAGAGTGATTTAATTATATTAAACTACAAATCTTCGTTTAACTTTAAAATTAAATATCTACCTGCCCAGGCAGCAGAGTGGTGTAAAATGACGTTTAATGGACGTAGATATTACGTCATATTGACGTCTATTAAACGTCACTTAGCTATCTGGGTTGTTCCGTTACAATCGTATGTCAAAAAATTGCGTATTGGTTATAAATTTAAATTTGCCACTATTTTCGATCCTTTTTGTTGTTTCCTTTGCAGTGTAAATCGGTCTACTTCCGCTACTTTTCCTAATTTTGAGACAAAAGCTATAATCAACTGAATTAAAAATTAAAATTAACAAACGCGATCTATCGCTATAAAATTCCTTATATTATCATTTTGTTTTATTTAAAAAAAAAAAACCTTGAAAATGCAAATTACACTAACAAAAATATTTCTAACATACTGATCATTCTGATTTGAAGAAATATGTATATAATATTTACCAAAATGGATCGTTATTTGAATGATTTTATCTAGATAATTATCTAAATAACCAAATAGCGTATCTAAGAATATTTTTGGAAGTTATAGTTAACCGAAGTGTAAGTTTAGTCACTACTAAAAAAATATACTCGATTCAGTGCTAACAATAATAGATTTGCAGAAAGAAATCTATTTTAAAATATAAATAACATTCGGAACAAAATTACGTTCAGTTAGCGAACATGTTTGGAGGTTTAGGAAATAAAGAAAAAATAAACAAAATAAAAACTCCATGATGTATATTTTTTTGTATATTTCTATACAGAAGAGTATTACAAGTTTTACCCAGTAGTTTCAGTATAATTCGGTTTACATTTTATTTTGTATAGTTAATAGAAAAAGTCGCTGTACATTAGAACGACTATTAATTATTTCATCATTTATATTGACAAATCCTTTGACAGAACTCTCTTACACTTTACAATAATGGTGAATGACACGAAATATGTTGTGCGAATCGAAGATTCTGTGCTCATTAATATAATGGATAGTACGATTTTGTTGATGTTGTGAAGATTTATCTTGTTTAGAATATAATTAATAACAAATTTAATACGATAACAGTTTGTAATAAAATATAAAGCATTTCTTCTGACTTTTCTCACTTCTTTCAAGGCCGCAGAGTCAGTTTGAGAAATAAAAACCAGGTAAACGGCAGCGTAACTTAAGTGAATAATACATTTTACAACATAATAATAATAATAAATACATAATTTATTACAAAATATATAGAATATATAACAACATTAGATAAATACTATATGTATACGTCAAGTTATTGCTTAAATACTTCCTATATTTAGTAACATTATTACTTCTTAAGATATATTATTATAATATATACTCTAAAAACCGCTTATTATTATTTATCTCTATAATAATATTTAGGAATGTAAACGTAATACCTTTTTTCTGTTTTGATTTCACGAAAGACTACCTCGAAACATGAACACGAATGGAAGACATAATAATAATAATAACAGTAATAAGAACCGTAAAAAAGTCTTTCAGTTTATTATTTTATATTTATTTTAAGGCATTTTATCCGTGGAAGGAAGAGTTAGTTATTTTAAATATTTAGATCTATAAATATATTTTAAGTATTACATCTTCCATTAATACAAGCATTTAAGGTAGTAATTGTGCTTTAAATCTCTCACTAGGTGCGTGAAAAACACAATAAACATCACGGCTGCCAACCTCTAAAAAGCGCTTTTATTATTATTGTAGGTATTTGAGCTAAGAATGGTTTATTTTAGAAATTTGCTGCATTTGTCTGTATAGGCAATCATTCCATTTATGGGACGTGGCTAGAAAATGAATAAGTACCTTAGGACAACAGAATTAAAAAAAAATCATTATTCCTACATTTTATACCACTAGAGGTCGCACTACCGTGACATATACAATGTTATAGTAACAATATTATATATATATTTTTTTGGAAACTATCTGCATGTTCATTAACCGAAGGCATATCATCTCACTATTACAAAGTTACATTATATGTATTATATACTCGTATGTATGTAACATACATGCAAAAAAGAAGATGCAGTGCAAAATATTGCTTTGTTGTGTATCATGATATGTAATGTAAGTTTGCCTAATTTTCTTCAATTCATTCGTTGGGATTGTTATTATAGTATACATGATAGTATATTTGTACAGACCACACGCTAAAATATGTAGTAAAAATAAAGCAATATTTTTTTTAGACTACACAAATTTTCGTCATCGTTTTGTATATCACGCACACAAAATATTTTTTATCTTGTATAATTACATTACTATGTTTAAGTTTAAATGCAATATTTGAGGCTAATAAGAAAAAAAATGGATATTATCACGTTTTATCGCAAGACTATAAAAAGATTTTTAGAAGAAAAATAGGGGGAAATATTATAACCAGTCTTGAGCAATCTCAATTTAAAAATCGCAATGTATACGTATATCTTAACTCATTGAAGCCAGCGTTTCCAAATGGGAGCAATTTCAATGTTTCCTGATAATTAATATACCGAAAAATACAAAATCTCCCTAAAAAAATAAAAAAAAAAAAAAATAAATGTGTTAATTCAATGTCTTGTTTCTTCTTTTTAAATTACTTATTCTAAGTACATCATTGTATTTTCAAGTATTTTCTTGCAGATGCGAGGAAAATTTTCTAAACCTAACCGAAATTTAATTGAATTTTTTCAATGAAATTTTAACACACAACACACAATTTTTTCAATTTTAAAATGAAATGAACATTCTTATTGCGAGGCAACAGCAGAACGAAAAAAATGAAATAGCTACCTTTCTCTCTATATCTACTTTTGCAATAATGAGTGCAACTCACAACCACAGCAACTTAAATACATTGGAAATAACAACTTGATATCCTTACCCTTAAAACTGTTTTAATACAGTTATGGCGTTAGAAAATCAAAGAAAATTTTTTTTTCGGATTTTCTGTGAATTATTTTTACCTTATCTGTAATTATTGATAAAAATTAATCAAAAATTCTTGTATTTTGTTTGCTCTTTGCAAATTCAAGAACTATAAGATAATATTTTTCGGGAGCAGCAATGCACTTTTCTAATGAACAACAATTTTAAAATATATGTAGGTTTTATATTTCAGGATGCTTGTTCTATGTACTTGAAACACATTAATAGTTTGTTCGTACAATTTAAAAACACATTCACTATATGTATCTATGCATGCAAGATCTAAGTTCGCTGTGCAATAACCCTAATAGCTAAATTTAAATTTCCCGCCACTATTTTTAGTAACTTTAACGTAAAGGCATTAAAATAACTATTGATGTAGTACAAAATAGTAGGTAATTTTATGTTTCAACGTTGAAGTTACTAAGAATAACTGCGAGCAATTTAAATATTTCACAACTTAATTTAGCCCATTTCCGTGTTTCTTGGTAATATGAAATACTGAAGTAGGGTATTAAAAGACTGTACTGAATGTTCCTTGCACATTTTATGTAACAAAATGTTTTAAAATGTTTGCGTTACCAACCGAGCGTTTAACCGTTGTTCGGTTAAACGCTCGAATCATCATCCTCTACTAGCTTAATTGGTAAAGCGCTCGTCCGGCAAACGAGGGGATGTATGTTCGAATCCTGCGTGAGGAGAAATATTTTTCTTAGGAAAAATTACTCCTAATCATTGAAGTTAAAAGCAGAAATACATTATTTTGTTAAATCTTCTTTTGTTTTATTGATGATGTTGGTTTGCTATACCATTTTGTGGAAATGATATTTTTTTTCTCTATATATATTTACATTTTGTTTTTTACTTCTTCTTGCAAAGTGAATTGAATTGTTTGAATGTATATTGTATATTCTTAGTAGGTAGAATAAATAGGCAATCATTTACATTTTTGTAAAATTTTGGTGTTTTATTTAAAAAAAATTTCTTCAGTACTTTAAAATAATTCTTAAAAAAAATTTACGTGTCTGTGGTATCCCCCAATTGAATTTAAATACTTGTAACCTTTTTGTTATTGCTGTTATCCCACATACAATTTTATTTTATTTATACCAATATTTTAATATGTTTTGACGTGTTCATTATTTCATTAGTAATTTGACAATACAACGCAATGTTGTAAAAAAAACTTTAAAACTATTAACAACCAAGGTAATATATCACAATCGTTTAATTTTCGCTATACATAAAATTTTTTTTTTTATTTTCAGTAATAGAAAAAAACTTATTAAAGTAGTCGAAACGTTTTACAAGATTTAAGAAACTGTTTTATTATCAGCCGGCTAATATTCCACTACAACTACACCTATTAACAAGAAAGATTGTTGATAAATAGAATAAATATAACTATTTTAATTGAAAAAATCCTGTTTGAATGGTATAGAATTAAAATTTAATTGTCCTTCCCATCAAGCTTTATTTAAAAAAAAAAAACAAATTTTACAACATGTTTCGGCGTGACCGCCATCATCAGGTATTGTTATATGTTACATGTCAAAATAAATCAACTTATTTTAACATATAACAATACATTCCCTGATGATGGTGTCACACCGAAACATGTTGTAAAATTTGTTTTTTTTTTTTAGATAAAACTTGAATGGGAAGAACAATTACATTTTAATTCTACACCATAACTACTTTATTTTATTTTTTTCACGAGAATTGGTGCTTCACACGGTGTGGCTCTATTCTAACGGCCACTACTGTATTATTGCTTTTTATAAAAAATGGTATCAAATGAGAGGTCTGGTATCAAGGCAGGCAACATCGAAAACGGGAAAGGTGCTTTACGTACTGCTGTGGACTGGCACCCCGGTTTTCGCAATTTCAGATGTTGTCAGGTTTGCTCCCTTCAGCCTTTGTCAATGTTTCGGGAGAATTTCATTTCAATCACAATTATAAAATTATTTTTATATAAATTTTAGTTAAAGGGTTAATTGTTTGATTTATTTAATTTAGTGTTTAGTTTTTTTTAAATTAATTTCATTCATTTAAATATTTTGCGTTCGCTGGTATTGTTTATGTTATTATGTTTTGAGATTTTGTCCTGATCTGTTGCGGCTTGGCTGTACGCAGCGGTTAAGTTTGTGAGTTCAGTTCCTCGGTAGACGCAAGCGTGAGTAGACGTAATTTTTAAATTCATTGCTGCCATTTTGTTAATACTTTTGATATCTTTATTTGATTCGCATAATTTATTTTATTCTGTTCATCAAGGAACTCGTATAATAATAATTGTTATTATATTGTTGTGTACACATTTTAGATATAAAATCATTTATTATTTCGTGCAGGAAGATAGATTTTAGTTTTAATTTCCCTCATTATAATTTTAAAGAGTTCATTTTTGGTTTTCTAGTTTGCTGTTTCACTTTTATTTTATTCATCACCTCGGTTTGGGTGAATAGAAGCATTGTGTTTGCTTTTAGTTTTCAATTTTGTAAATTTTTAGTGTTCTACGAATTTATTTTATTTTAATTTGATACCACGTGGATTGTATTGGTACAATTATGATTATCTTCCTGGACAAACCTTATCTTTTGGCTTTGATATAGGAAATAGCATTGTCCTATTGTAGTTTAGAATCTCGAGTAGTTTTTGATTTAGACCAGGACCCTTTGTTCACGGTTTTTTTTTCTGCAAAAATTTGTAATTAAAATTTTTTTTTTCTTTTTTTTTATATAATAAATTTTTGTTTGTTATTAACGTCATCAAATTGTGTTCTTTTATTTTTAATTAAACCTTTTCAATTTTTGGGGTAATTAAGAAAGTCAGATTTCGTTCACTCACAATTTCCTTTTCGCGGTTAGATTCAAGTTTTGATTCGCGAGGGTAACTCTGAGGTTAATTGTTCTCTTGTTAAATTTAAATTTTATCCGTTGAGCTAGCAAATTTTATTTTTCATTTTTATTAATTCATTTTGCATTTTCAAGTTTCAATCTGTATACTGCAGTACGCTACCTAGTGCAATTTTTGTTGCCCTTTTGAGTTAGCATAATCATTCGCAATAAAACAGTCTACATCCTATTATTTTTAAGGGAAAAGTTTAGCTTTGGGACCAAAACAAGCAACATCAATCTCTTCTCTTTAATCTTCCTGAAATTGACAAAAATGGGTGTTGCTTGCTTTGATACAAACTCCTCAAATAATACCAAATGCCTTTTCTACCATTATCAAATTTTATAACAAAATTAAATAATAAAATTAATTTTGTTTTATTTATTTCACACTGGGGTAATGTTAAAGCACACTTTGGTAATTATATAAAACATTATTTTGTTATTACCTGAAGTGTGCCCTTTCTTCTAACGGCAGTCCATACTTATGCTATTAGTAGCTGCTCCAAAATCATTCAAACTCAGCCGGAGAGAAGGTGAAACTTCTGTAGTAGAACACAAGGTGGCGCTGTTCCTTACATGTAACCATATATACATATATTATTTTAGCGCGCTCTGTACAAATAATTCACCGATTAATTAAAAGCTCATGTGTATATGCGATAATCTCTTTTCTACTGAATGTAAAAAAATAAACGATATAATAAAATTATTTAAGTACTTAAAAATATAACGTAACAAAACACTCAAAAAAAAAAACGATAATAGGAGTAATAATGATGCGGAAACATAAATAAAATGATGAACAAGTGACAGAAAGAGAGATGGTTCGGTGATGGTCGAAATAACGATTAATTATAACGTGAATGAACGTTGTTACTTATTGGATAGTGCAACAACCGAAGGGCGATCGGTGGTAACCGACGACCTCCTCCGTGTCGCCGGTGAACTTGAGAAAATCGTTGGACGCCGGCGCCGTCGTGGCGATCGAGTCGCCGTCGCCGCCCAACGTACTGCCGACCGGTGAGTTGAGACTCGTCACGTCCGCGGCGCTGTTGTTCCTGATTTGCATGCGCTGCTTTTTCAGGTCGGCTAGCGTCCCGTTCCCGTTTATGGTAACTACAACATGCACCACTGTCACTTTATTGTTCACGTCGGTCGAATAGAGTTCTTCGTTTTTACATTCTACTACTTCGTTCCCGACGATGGGCGCGGTGGAGCCGTTGTCGCTGTTATCCTTGCCCTCGGGCGGCCGCCGGTTCTCCAGCGACTGGGGATTGTGCGCGGGCGCGTTCTGGTCGTCGCCGTGGGTCGCTTTGCCATTGCCGATCTGAGTCGGCGTGGGTGTGGTGTTGGAATTCTGTCCGTTGTTATTCTCCAGACCCTGAAATAAGACAAATAAATATCTAAATAACACTGGTCAACAGTGAAATTGCTTCTTAGGTGAAAGTACCCAATCCCGAATGAATTCAACGTGCTGAACACGAATATCACATTGAAAAAAGTTGATTGGCTCACGTTCCAGAGATATTGACGTTTTGTCCATTGTATAGATGCTATTGCATAATGTAATGCAATTTAGTGAGAAATTACGAAATTTTGCGTCATATTGCATCACCCCTTCATGCAAAGAAGTTAATGCAGCATTTGCTGTAAGTTTCCATTGAGAGTGTTGCGAAATTGATTGCGCAATATCAAGCAATAGCTAATTATAGTTTATTTATAAATGGCCGACGTGACAATTAACTCGTGCAATGTCCGTTCATTCGCGCATATTTTTCGAAGCTCTAGCATACACAAGTGATTGCTATAGTGTAAAGTAACTAAACAGTAGCAATGCCTCGCAACTGTGTTAATAGTGCAAATAACTTCTGTTATATTTGCGGAGAAGTGACATTTGCTGCACAGAAAAAGAACATCAGTGCAACAGTTAAGAAAGCGTATCATTTGTATTTTGGTTGCAAGATAGGCGACCAGGACAAAGACTGGGCCCCACACGTATGCTGCCGCACTTGTGCCGTAAATCTTTCACAGTGGCTTAATGGCAAAAGAAAGGCAATGCCATTTGCTGTGCCCATGATTTGGAGGGAGCCCACCAATCACGTTGACGACTATTATTTCTGTATGGTACCACCAGCTTCTGGAGGCATCACCAGAAGAAGAAATGGACAGTTGAATACCCTAACATACCATCTGCTCTGCGACCTGTCTCTCATGACGAAGGACTCCCAATTCCAGAACCTCCTACAGATTTTTCTATCATTTCAGACGATGAGGATGGCCATGCGTCGGCGAGTTCTCCTCAACGTGGCAGTAAGGATGATAACTTTTCGTGCTTTGACGAACATCTGCACCACATAAAATTACCCAGGTGAAATGAACGATCTTGTTCGCGATTTGGATCTGTCGAAAAGCAAAGCGGAGATACTGGCCTCAAGACTTCGACAGTGGAATCTTCTGGAACAGAATGTCCGAGTGACTTCATTTCGCACTCGCCATCAGCTCTTCGAATCTTTCTTTAAGAAAGAAGAAAAGCTTGTGTTCTGCTGCGATATTGATGGTCTACTACAAGCTCTCGGTATTGCACATGATCCCCGAATGGCGGCTGTTTATAGACGCTTCAAAACTGAGCCTAAAGCGGTTTTGTTGAATAATGGGAACCAGCTTCCATCCATACCTATTGCACATGCGGTCTACATGAAGGAGACTTACGGCAATCTAAAGCAGCTACTGGAGACGATTAACTACAGCAAGTATGGCTGGCAGGTATGTTCTGACCTGAAGGTAGTATCTCTGTTGATGGGTTTGCAGCAGGGATATACAAAGTACTGCTGTTTTCTTTGTCTGTGGGGCAGCAGAGCAATCGATTTGCACTACATCAGAGAAGACTGGCCTCCGAGAGCATTTTTAAGCCTGGAGAAACGAATGTACAGCACCCACTATTGGCACAGCCACACAAATCATCATTCCTCCTTACACATCAAGCTCGGTCTTGTCAAAAACTTGGTAAAGCCATGGATAAGAATGGACCAGCATTCAAGTACCTGCATGAAAAATTCCCTCGACTCAGTGAAGCCAAAATTAAAGAGGCATCTTTGTGGGGCCTCAAATTAGACAGCCTTCCGAGACCCCAAGTTTGAGGAACTTTTCAAGGTAAAGAAAAACAGGTTTGGGATGCATTCTATCAAGTGGCAGCAAACTTCCTGGGAATGACAAGGCAGAAATTACAAGTGTCTGGTGAGGATATGTTGGCTTTGTTTCATGAATTCGGCTGCACTATGTCCTTAAAGATCCACTTTCTTGATTCCCACTTAGATTTCTTTCCTGATAACTGCGGGCAGGTCAGCGATGAGCACGGCGAACGCTTTCATCAGGACATTGCCACCATGGAGCAACGGTACCAAGGCAAATGGTCTACGTCAATGCTAGTGACTATTGTTGGACAATCAGTAGAGATGCTCCACAAGTCCACTAAAACGGCAGCCAAAAGAAGTCGAAAGCCAGAAGCAGACTAATGTTTCTTACCATGTATTATAATATTGACATAAGTACACTTTTTCTGAAATATGCGTACATTTTACAGAAAACCCGTAGCCAATTCAGCTTTTTCTTAGTCATTTTCGTGTTCAGCACATTGAATTAATTAAGAAATGACTATGTTCAGCTTGGAAGCATGAACTTTTCGAAAATTTGTTGCCCGGTGTAATTGGTCTGAATGAATACATCAAATAAAGAGAATTAAAGTTGGTCTGATTTTTCAAAATTCTTTATCAAATAAACATGCAACGGGTTTTTTACTCCTACACTCATCTTAAGTCAGCTAGAAGCTTTGTTCGGTAAAAATAATGTAATATACTGCTCTGTTTTTCAGAACACAATGCCCGGGATTTAATTTTTTTTTTTTTTAATTCAAAACAAATTTATTATAATACCTACTAATTTTTATTTTTCAAATTCTATTATTATTTAGCTTGTCCGTTTACGAAATATTTTTTTTTCAATAAAAATTAAATAAATTAATACAGTGGTTTCAATACACTCAGCGACCTCTCTAAAAAGTGAAAGAAAACTGTGGAAAGTGACTTCCTACCTGCTAGGTGGTACGGGACGCTTCAAAAGGGACCAGATCGTCTGTCAATATCGTACTCCGGACACAAATAAGTAAATATCGAAAATCGATGTAAGACACTAACTGTTCAAGTAAAAACAAAGTTTCAAACCAAAACAAGCTTAAATCTTTATTTATTTACCCAAATGCTATGTTTCATCATCATTGAGACTCTTTGATCACAAGGTACGTATATTGGAATCAGTAAAATACTATATAAGTACTCCGGACACTTATTAACGAATAGGCAGTTAAATTTCTCACCTAAGGGGCGCACCCTCAAAGCCCCTTCTCGTTTTATTAAAATTTGAAATAAGTAAATAGCGAAAATCGATGTAAGACACTAACTTTTCAAATAAAAACAACGTTTCAAACCAAAACAAGCTTAAATCTTTATTTATTTACCCAAATGCTATGTTTCATCATCATTGAGACTCTTTGATCACAAGGTACGTATATTGGAATCAGTAAAATACTATATAAGACAAACTTTTAAATACAAAATACTTGTTCGAACTTTCCTGGCATTTTTAAAGACTAAATGAGGTTATGGAAATGTCATATAATAAATTAAATTTCAAATAAATAACGGCGCCATCTACCCGTAAACAGCAAATACTAAAATTTAAAGCAAACGATTATCTAAGATTATCGATATTTGTTAAAGATAGCTATTTTATCACAAATCAAACAGTGATATTTTTTTTACAACCCTTACATACAAAAATTGCTAAAATAACTAACTAAAAAAGGCGGCTATTATAAAACTAACCCCAAATTATCGTATAGTGAAAATAAATTACACAAAAATATAAGTTTCTGAATAATAATGAAAGGAAACTGGATTAATTCCTTTCTGTTTTAGGTGAGATGATTCTAAGGAATACTAACTTGAAAAGGACACGACGCTTGGCAAACTCTGGTGCTGGAATGGAGGTTCAGTTAGACGGGCCCCCGGTCTCGGTTGATGGCATGGAAAGGCAATCTGGTCGGGATGTCTTCGTAGGATATTATTATAGGATATTTTCTTGGCAAAATGCAGGTATTCGATAAGGATTACATAAACAGGAGTTGTATTGATACTTTTTTAGGTAATACTTCTTGGAACTTTGATATTTTTTTAAAAATTGTGGCATAAAACGTTATAGAAAAAATTAAGACAACCGTCGTCTCTGGTAGCCACCAACAGAATGAGGATTCAAACCAGATATTTCAGTTAACAGCCTTCGATTGTTATCACAAAATACCGTTATTTTCTACAGTTTGGGGGGAATACGCCAAACGTTAAAAACAAAACACCCCGAGGAAAGAAAAATCTCTTCGAGGAAAATGTACACAAACATAAAAAAGATACCAGGTCAGTTTGAATTAACATATAAAATACAGTTTTCATTACATAAAGGCAATATTTAGCATCTAATGCCAATATTGTTCATTTTAAATAACTATCTTTAACAAATTCAGAGTTCGCCTGTAGAGTAGGCAACTGAGCACACGCCTCACTTTTGAATTACTTGTTCCTTTAGTTTAGAATCCTGTTCTAAATCATTTTCAAACAGATTCCATACCTTAGATATCATAGCAATACACATATGTATTAATAATTTAAATCTTTGGAGATTTTAAGAAAACAAGCAAGAGATAATCGTTCATTATATGATGGTATAAATAACAGATTAATAACCAATTGTCTAGCCAGTTATTGTAAAGGCGATTTATGAAGTATGTAAAAGTAATATTAAATCCAACATTACATTTCTAAAAGATTCTTTGAAAAAGATATAAAACAATACTCATTTGATAACTAAAATCTATTCATGCTTCTTTTCTGCTCTTTCTTATTTTTATATCGAAGCATCAGAGCAGCAATAAACTGTAAATTTTAGTGACAGAGTAAACAGTACTAAAAGAAAATAAAAGAACGAAAAATAGTTTTAAAAATCAATAATCAAATAAAACAACTAACATAAATTCTAAAAAAACCTAACAATGGTAAACGAAATACGTATTCGTTGGTAAATAGTATACTATGAAAAAAAATCTTGTTTCAAATATTTATTAATTTATTGTAATTCACAAAACACCATGCGATGGTAATAATTGTCGGTTAAAAGTTCTTGGGATGTCCTAATTTTATACGACCGATATTTATTCTTATGTAAAAGTTTTAAAACATTAATTTGTTGGTAATATTACATTCGCGAGCAATTTGTCTAGAACCCATATTAGGATTAATTCTCATTAATATACAAACTTGAACTTTGATATCAGTGACAGTTTTCGCTAGGAAATTTTTATTTTTGTTATTTAATTATTTTATTATATGTTATAATTTATTTTTATTATATAATATAAACGATGTTTCTAAACATGAGACCGTATTCCGAATAGTAGTTGCGTTAGAATTGATCTTTCGGCATAATTTACTGCAAATAAATCGTGTGTAACTGCTGCTGAATTGCCGCCGTAAAATTGTTTTTCTCTGGGCCGTATAGTACTCATTTTTTTTAATAAAATTACTGACCGCGATCAAAACTTACTAACCATTATAAAACTTGAGGACCCTACCCTAATTGTTAGTAATATACCTAAGAGTTGGCAGCACTGTAAAAATGTAAGTTGTCAAGTCGTGAGTTCCGTACCCCGGCGTACCCTGATGAATGTAAGAAGAAGCCGAATTAGTTTTTGTATTAACATTTCAATGTATTATTATTTGTCAATAACTGAATAAAAGACAAACACTAAGAAACAACAGTGATTTAATCGTCCGGTTCATGGTGCAATATCTATTTACCTACACATTTCGTATCTAAAACTAATACGTAGCGACGCCTTATTAAGAAATCAAGAAAAAAAATCAATCGCTGGCTTCACTTGAAATGAATTACGCATGTTTAGCGATTCGTTCCCCTCACCTCGCTGTAGTACAGAATAAGGGCTTCAACAACAGTGAGTGGTTGCCGCAGTGTTGCCAAACGTACAGTAATTTTTAAAAAGTCTTAACATTTAATAATTCCAAGAAAAAAGTACATTTTTCCAATAAAAATTTAATTTTCAAATAACAACTCTCTCGGACGCTTGGTTAGTTATTTTATTTTCTTACTAAGATTTTTTTTTAAAGAAACCTGTGTTTGTAAAGATAAGTATGGATGGCTTTTAATTACGTATGGCTATATTGTGATAGTGTGAAACAGCTTTGAATATAACGTGCTTTGTAACCTTGCTCACAACTTTGTCATCATCACACGTTCTTCACATCATTACGATTTGCGACAACAATTTACAATAGAAAATATTAAGTAAACGCTTTTTTCATTAATACGAATGTACGTACATGACTTTTACTGATTGCATACAAATCAAATAAAAAAAATTAACGTACGAAAATCACCCCATCTTCAATTTTAACTTTAGTTGAAGCACGTGACAAGCATTCAATTGTTTAAAGTTTGTCTATCTCCTCAAAAAAAATTAAAACAATAATTTAAATTATTTGGTTTTAAAAAGCCTATTTTTTTCTTTTACTATACATTCCGTCCCAAAGTATATTAATTAAAAAAGCATAAATATCTAAACAAAATGCCTCATCTTTAATGCAATGCATCTAATCGTTTATTTACTTACTTTATAAGAAACACAAACAACTGTGGGTTTCCTTTTCTTGAGCTTCATAATCAAAATTAAAACAACTACCAAACTAAACTAAAAGGTAACCACTGCGCGCCTCTGGCAAAAAAAAAATGAAAATGAAGATCCATCTGTAATCGTCGAGCGTAAACTGCGAAAGCAGAGCAGCAACAGAGGATTTCATTTCATATTATTATACAATAATTTCTCTAAAGGAATTCATTTCAAATTACGTACGTACAAAAGAGTACAACTATTGCTGCTGCATATTATCATTACTGTTACTAGTAACGCAACAAATTCTGTTATTGCTAAAATACCGTGCTGTATCCGTCGAGTTGAGGAGAACAAACGTGCTCGCAAAGATATAGTCCCCTCGAATATTATTAAACCGTTTTCGCGTTAAAATTAAAGCGCTTTCTTGCGTACGTTCCTAATTGCATTCCAGTTATTCAATGATAGGAATTAATTGCGCTCGATTTCAAATAACGTGTCCAGTTGTAGCAATAATTGTTGGCGAACGAGCGGCACTGCCAGGAGAAAACTGCTTAAATATGTGCGCGCCTAGTAGAAGGATAAGCCCATTAATATACATGTTAAAGTGTTACGTTATATGTAATTTATTTAAATCAGTATATAGCGTATTCAATTTCGCGTGTATAAATATTTGAAGAATCTATTCTACTTTTATTATGATTAAATTGCTTGTCAAGAGTGTGTTATGGAAATTGTTTTATTCTTTGTATAATTGAAACAAAAAGTCATAAATCTTTGTTTGTTATAATTTTTTTTTAAATTAATAATGAAATATTTATTGTGGGATATTTGGTTCAACGGATCTCCAAATAAACGAAAGTTTTTTAGTTAAATTGTTCATTTTTAAAACAGTTTATTCGCTCTTTTACAGTGTATAATAGGAGTTACAATAACCTTGGTCATTATATGTCTGGGAATAACTATTTTAACAATTTATTAATTTATTTAGAAGTGTAAATAAACTTTTATTTTCAGCTACAGTTTCATAAAACAGTGAGTTATTATTACTACTGCACAAAGAAACAATGCTTTAATGATAAGAAAACCAACAGTAAGAAAACTCAATCAAAGTTTACAGGTAATTATTGGCTGGCATGTTTCGGCTGACTAGCCATCTTCAGAGCCGTGTTAAAACAGAGGTAAAAATTTTAATTTTAAAAGTCACAGGAAAATTAAACATATTAAAACTGATTAATAATTAAAATTATCAAAATATAAAATTTTAAATTTTAAAGTTTTAAAGGATAAAACTATACGGATACAAATGTCTTGTGAGAAGAGAAATGCAGACACAAACAACACTTTGTTTAATATACTATTTTTATAACAAAGCGGTTTGTTAATATAATACAAATTCTTTTAAAATAAATAGAAGAAGCAATTTTAAATTAAATAGATTTTGAAATAATTTTCTTTAAAAGTTATGTGGATGATTATAAACAGCATTAGAAGAAAAAAATACTAATTTTATTTAAAAAAATTAACTCATCATCCCAGATTGAAATTTACAATTGGAACTGAAGAAAGCAACAGTATCATTTTTTAGTTCACAAACTCATAAAACGTAGCAACAAAATTCTAATTAAATGGCATATGCTAAACGTACATGGTCTGGACGTTATCTAAATTTTAAATCATCACAACCCTTTCTGACACATTCTAACAAGTGCACTTTTTCGATCTGATGCTATATTAATAGAGCAAAAGGTATTTTAAAACAAAATAATTACAAAAATTATTTTATCAATAAAATATTCAAGCAAATCAACAAAAAATATATGAGATAGATATTCAAACAATCGAAAAATCTATAAAAATTCCTTATGTATAGCACTTGTTTGAAAAAATAAATCAAATTTTTAAACCCCATAATCTCAAAATCGCAAGTCAAAATAAACAAACTACAAAACCAAATCTATACAAAATTAAAGCAAAAAATTGAAAAAAAAAATTTAAAATCAAATCAACTCAGATGTAGCAACGCAATGTTTATATAAAACAAAAAACACAAAAAAAATATCATTTATCAAACAAATAAAAATATTTGTAATACCTGCATGTCATTTAAACGGAAACTTCATTTACACATTTTTATTGTCTTTTTATTAATAACAAGCGAAGTCCCCCAATTGGTTAGGCATCCTTAGAAGATGCATGCGCATATTGATATTAAGCATAAGAGTAAAGCCCACCTCAGATAACTTTGAAAAAAAAAGTGGCATAGGCAAATAGAAACTTGTGCCAAGCAAAAATGTGAATTTCAAAGATAATCGTTAGAGCAGTTTTCGAGAAACTTTACTGTTGCGTCTTCTAAAGATACCTAACGCAAATATCAAATATTAATGCTCTCGTATATTTCGTTCTTAAGACAGAAAAAGAAAAAAGAAAGGTTGTGTAAGGGACATTTTGTGGTGGCTGTAACCTCTGTATATGATAATTTGGGAAAAAATCCAAAAAAAAACACCTAAATTTAATTTTTTTAATGTAGTTTATGGATTAGAACAGAAAAATATGAATTTCTAATTTACGATTTATGTGGTGGGGGGGATTAAAATTTATTCTTATGTTAACCCTTACAACCCCCATCATGCACCTTTAAACCTATTGGTTAAATAAGCCGAGATATCCCAATTGTCAAGAAGAACATTTGCCTGTTTAGTTCAGATAGATATCTCTCTAGTTCCAAAGATATCGTTGAAAACGTGTTTTAGGAGTGTGTATTTCCCCTACAAGTGAATATTAGAGACTAGAAAAAAAAAACAACATTTGTCAAGAAAAGAAGATTTTTTAATAAAATCTATATTGTTTACCATTTAACTGTGAAGCAATTTATCTTGATTTTAATTAACTTAGCTATTTCAATTAAACGATTGTTAAAAACGTGAATAACTAACTAACTAAACAGATGTATTTCAAAATAGTGAACGAACTTTTCTTCCAATTTTCTTATTATCAACTTTTTTATATACAATCGACCACTAGCCAGTATCCATTTGCAATAACCCTAATAGCCAAATTTAAATTTCCCGCCACAATTTTTAGTAACTTCAACGTAAAGAGATTAAAATAACTATGGATGTAGTACAAAAGAGTAGGTAATTTTATGTTTCAACGTTGAAGTTACTAAGAATAATTGCGGGCAATTTAAATTTGGCTATGTGGGAAGGTTCCACAAACTGTATCACATAGCAGAATACGAGCCTTTCAATTCCTACCACAGAACTGTCAACTCGTAAAAGTTGGGTGAAAGTTCCGTATTCACAAAAAAATATAAAAAAATCGTGTCTGTTTGAAAAATTGTTACATCGTAAACCGGGATCTTCAGTATTGACATCAATGCGACATTGACATTTATAACAATAATGTAGCGCGCCTATTTTAAATTTGAAATATAGAGTTTACCGCTCTATCAGCAGATGGCGCCACCTCTAACAAACATGTATTTGTGCGCGAAAAAAAGTAAATTCCTTTGATGGCTGGTATAAGAGATCCTAACGCAAACCAAGCTTACCTTAATCTCAGCTTCCATTCGTAACCTCGCTTCTTCAACTGCGTCCCTCCTTTGGGTAAGTCCTTTGTCCCGTAACGATGTCCGCCTCACAGATTGCGTTCTGGTGTTGCTCGAGGACTTTTTGACGCGCTTCCGTTGCGCTGCTGCCAATCGCTTGCTCTCCTGCTCTGTGCGCAGTTGTACTATTCGTTCTTTTATCTCTGGATCTTCGCATATATCTGCGAGAAAAATGATACAAATTTATATAGATTGAGCATTCCTATGTTTGTTCTATAAATTGGTTTTGTCTACGGTCCTACTAGCTAAGACATATGACAAGAAAGATCACTTATTATCAGCGCTTTTAATGTGTCCTCAGAAATATAACGGCTAGCGTTACTTTCACTATTTTATTACCGGATGCCGTAACTTCTTTCTTTCATGTATACCAATCATAACAAGAGAGAACAGCAATCTTAATTCAAACTGGCGACTATTTATCATTTGCGTTCAACGTGCATATGTACTAGCTTTCTCAAATTAAATGCGAATCAAAGCTCGATAAATTCTTGATTATTTATGCAACCGAAATTAGAGTGCACTTAAATGTTAATTAAAAATGATTGAGGAATAATTCTGAATTACGTATCTAGGTATAGAATACTTGTAGTTTCGCATAATCAATCGAAGATTTGTAGAGCTCAGAATCGCATTTAATTTGAGAAAGATGTTACATCTTGGGTGAAATTTAAATGGGAATAAAGAAATGATTACTGTTATTATTAAATAACAGCAAAAAAAAATCAAATAACAATAAATTGCATCAAGAATACGTTGAAATTAACTCATGCTTAACATACATGTTTAAATATTCTTTTATGCTCAATTTTGCTTAGAAACCGTGGCAAGCAACGTCAAAACAGGGATTGCAGTGGCGCCCTTTCTGTAAATTGACAGCGCCGACAGGCCGCCAAAATCGTGCATACGGACTCGCTGAAAACGGCAAGTGGCCTTTCCTGTCTTATCTCTTCGCTGGCGTTATCTTAAAGCTGCGTTTTGCTAAGAAAATGTGCAATGTACGACTAAAGGTTTATTGGGTGAAATTTGCGTATACAGTAAACACAATCTCGTTGCAGATGTTTCAGATAAAACATGATTAGAAAGTTAATATATTCGGAAACTTGAAGAAACTCTAATAAAGTCCTCGTCCTCGTTTCGCGAGGATTATCCTCGTTTTGAAACTTTGTCCTCTTGTCCTCCGTTGACAAGAGAAATCCTCGCAAGGGCTCATTTATGTAGAATAAAAAAAAAGATAGAAAATCGTCAGTTGTGTGTGTGAGATCCGTAAACATGCACCTTAAAGGATAGAGAGATTATAGCAAACTTACGGAAAAAGGAGGAAAATTACGAAACCGATATTTGAAGACAGAAGTTACTGAAAATAGCAAGGAATGGTAATTCACATTCGCAAATAATATATAAATATGTGAATAGATTACCGAGGACATCTAAGCTCAAATTAATCTTAACACTACAATCGGCAAAATGACAGAGATAATAGTAACATTGATTTGTTTTTTGTTTAAGCAGAAAAATGAAACAACTATTGGAATTAGTGTAAGCTCATGGTCAGTGGATGTTTATGGATACAATTTACAAAGTATGCAATAATTTGTTATGATAAAACTCTCATATGCTTACTGTAAGAACCAGTTACATCCAATTTTAAAAATGTTATGGAAGGAGCTTTTGAAAACGTAGTTAAGAGTTTGTATAGGCAATATATGGAATTGCAAAAGAACATGGAAGTATGGAATGAGGTGCTGGAAGAATACGGAATGACTATAAACAAAAATAAGACAAAGGTGATGATACTAGGAAGAAAACACGAAGACCTTAATATAAAGATTGACTGCACAAATATTGAACAAGTGACAGAATTTCAATACATGGGAACAATAATAGAAGAGAATGGAACACAATAGAAAGAAATTAATAAAAGAATAGAGAAAATGATACAACTATATCATGTAATGAGTAGACCGTTTATAAATAAAAACGTGTGTAACACTCGGTTGATATTAGCATACATATGTTTCACCTTACCAAGGATCTTATTCTTCCAATTATTAAGTATATATACGAATCTCTCCATTAGGTTGACCAGTAGCACTGAAGATCTTTGGTAAGGTGAAACATATGTATGCTAATATCAATAATAATTAATGTGATCTAATTATTAATTAGCGTTAGTTAATTAACGCATGTATAGTGGCTTAAAATTATCCTACAATTATTGTTATCCTTTACAGACACATATTGTGGTTTCAGATCAACAATTTAGCAAATATCTACACGTTAACAATGAGATTTCCATCTTAGATTCTCATTCAATTATTCTTCCAAAAATAAAAGTGTTCAAGGCTGTACACAGACTTGTACTAACGTACGGATATGAGTCGTGGGTAATGACGGAGAGACAAAAGAATAAGATACAGGCAGTACAAATAAAATACATAAGACGTATCACAGGAGTTACAAAATTAGATAGAATGAGAAATGTAGACATAAGGAAAGAACTTGAAATAATATCTACACTAGAATTCATAGAACAGAGACAGATCAATTGGTGGGGACGCGTGTAAGTGACAAGACCAGCCAAAAGAATTTGGGAGTCGAGGGTTATCAAAAATAGGAAGAGAGGAAGGCTAATATGAACATGGCATGAAGTGATTGGAGGAATGACATGGGAGAATAGAATGGAAGATATTAGTTGACAAATAAAGTGTATAGATAATCCTGCACTATTCTATGGTAGAAGGATGCTAGATTATACATATAAGGATGTAATAAGTTCTTGTAGTAAGCACACAATATAATTTTACTAAGTCTTACCTGCTGGCGTTTCATCATATTTATTTTTTGCGTTTAAATCAGCACCGGCTTGTACGAGTACTTCTAATACATCCAGCTGTAAAAGATTTGAAAAAAAAAATTAGTCAACATATGATAAAGACAAAACAAATGTAATAATTTCAGTTCTTTGTTAGATACCGTCTTTAAATAGGTTTACAAAAGCACCCAATCGGGAGTAAGTATTATATCATCGATGCACTAATCCTGCAATAGCTGAAGGAAATATTTAGCGCTTTTAGCTTGACTATTTCAGGTGGAGTGCAAGATGTAGCTTCAAAACAAATTTGATTGCTAAAAATCCCAGAAAAATGTTGATAACCTCTAGCAATTTAGATTGAACAATAAAAATTGTGATGACTACATTGATACTCTTCTAACAATATGTTACTAGTTACAATACTAAAGTTTCTAGAAAGCTTATAACCCTTTCACTGCTGCTCAAGACGAGTATACTCACAAGCGACCAATTGCGAATGCACCACGATTCTCAAACTATGTGTAGTGAAAGGGTTAAGGAAGTTATTATTTCTCGGAGACTGTTCTGATAATGAAACGGTAGAGTGGTGGAAATATTTTAATAAAATTGCAAAGGAATTAACGCGTTTAGATCGTGATTAGAGTAACGAATACAGATTTAGTAAATATAGATTTATTAGATAAATAGATATAAGTTAAATGTAGATTTGTTAGAATTGGATGCTGCTTTTCTTTGTTTTCAGATATCAGCAGCAAACGGAGGCTTTTGTGCTCCCTATGTGTGTGCTGTGGTGAAAAAAATGTTGACCTGGAAGGATGAGAGAAACGGTTTCTAACCCGGAGAGGACCAAGGTGCTAACTGGAAGCAGCAGAGCTATCGAAACTGGCCTGGTTTAGACTGCTTTCCAAAATCTATGGATCCGCGAACAGGCGATATGATCTCCCACTTAGATTAAGAATCAGAATTTAATTTTTTCGCATTATTATTAACGCGGATTAGTATTTGCTCTCAGAGCAAACACATGTAAGGGGTTTTATTTAAACTGCGGCGGTTTTTATAAAACATGCAATACATTCTCAAGGTGCACAATAAACATGTTACGTTCCCAAAATGTCAGATTGCTATCTAGAATACAGTTGGAGTAATAAATGACGGATTTACTATTGCTGCATGCTACTATTGCTGTATAATACCTTATATTCAGTTTTACTTTTTTTTTCAAGGTGTTCCACCACAGCAAATTGGATCAAACTTTCACGCAACAAAGCTGGGTTATAAGAGCATATTTGACGAGAGTTTGGTAATTGTGCTTGGAAGCATGACCCTCCTTCTGGGGGTCCCAAAATATTTTATTTTTTTTTGTAACTAGTTAAAATTGTCATAACGGGATCATTTTTTTTAAATAACTTATTAACTATTTAAACAAGTTATTTCTGTAACATTTCAAATCAATTGGTTAAAAAGTGAAGGGGATAAAAAAAAAAGTACTAGTCAATTGCTTCTGTCAACCCTCTTATCAGTTATAGGGGGCTAAAATTTTGCACAGATCATTATCTTCATGAAGCGCAACTTTTGTATGATTTCCAATCTGATACCATATGCTATACCCTTTAACTAGTGAAGACAAACAACAATACAATTCTGATACTTACATGACCCCAGCAAGCGGCGGCGTGAGCTGGTTGCCAATCATCCTTATCCTTAACATCAGTGCGAACGTTCTGATCAGAAGGTACTCCACAACAGTAATATATCCGTTGGCAGCGGCTATATGCAGCTGAAATTTAAAATTTAATCACATAAGAAACGTGGAAATATAATTTTTGAAAGGATTATCAACTAACTATATTGTGCTTGATTTCCGGGTTAGAACTAATTAATTAACAGCACCAATAGCCCTGAAGAGCCTCTAGTAGACGAAACGTCGGCCAGGAGAAGACCCAGAACGCGGTTCCAACCCAGAAGTCAAGCAGAGTATATCTCTACGTGTAAGGCTTATCACTAAACCTACCGGTGTAGCACCTTGTTTATCACAGCTTTCCAAGTCGTCGCCCTTGGCGGCAAGCCTCTGCAGATCGAGCAGCATCTGCATCTCGGTGTGGGCCCTCGTCTCGTCTATCAGTTCCTGAGTGACGCCCCGTTTGGCCATTTCACTTTCTATATAGTCGAGGGTAGCTTCGTCCTCACAGATATCGTAAGGCATATTGCCGTCGGCATTGACACCCAGAAGGTTCGCCCCCCTAGCTATTAATATACTGCAAGGGAAAAGGATAATCAGTGAATGTGAGATATATGCAACTTATAGTTTAGTTTTGGCATTGATAAATTTATAGCCCATTCTTTTGGAGAATTTTCGCACCAGGTATATTTGGTTTCTAAATTTATTCGATTAAGGGCGAGTTTATAATATCGCTTTCAAATTAGTTTGTTAATGTGCTAAAGTTACATTTATTATGAAACCGGTCCTAAGTCCCACCTGCTCTCCTCCCATAAACGTACTCTAACCAACAAAATTTAAATGGAGGTAGCGAGGTCTCGTACAAGTACCTCGTACCCTCGAAATGAATGTTTTTCTGAGGATAAAAAATCGTTTGAGATTACATCTTAAGAAAAATACTGGTTACAAAAAGCAACCTGGTTACTGGATGAGTAGAATATTTAACATTTCATTTTATTTTTTTATATTACGTCTGATAATCATTTACAGTTTTTAAACAAGCAGATCATATCAATTACTTGATTATTATTTAATAGGTCAATTACATTCGGCGTTATCAAAACAAAAATTTACGGAATTTGTTAATACTATGCTTTCAGAAAAGTTTTCGACGTACGTGACTTGTTTTATGTATGCAACCAATCTTGCAATGTGGTACTAACTAACAAATAATTCCCTTAATGCGGCAAAAGAGTATGTAAGTGTCACTTGTCAAAATGAAAAGTACGTACCGGACCTAGGAATATTTAATTCGTTATCAAAGTAATATTTGGTCGCGTGGGCTGAATCTATTTCTGAAAGCCCCGCACTCTAGTGGCGATTTCTTCAACTTTTTTTATTAATACGGACTCATACTTACTACATAGCCAGTATTTTTTTTTAACTAATAAATAAATACGAATACTAATGTATAAATTTTTATAATCAGGATTTTAAGTTGAACTTACAATAAAAAAAGCATAGATATTTATTTAATTTATATTTAAATTTTACTTTACCTAATTCAAAGCCATCCTGGATTTTTATTAATTTACTGGCGTTTAGTTATTGTAAAGCTTATTTTATTCAGTAAACTCAATTGTTCTATCATTTTTTTCATTTTAAATTTAAAACTATTTTGTCTTTCTTTTCTAAGTTTCTTAAAACACGAAGAGTGTTTTTCAAATGCGCGGAATATCTAAATTGGCGGCAGAACAAACGACAAGCATTTTATTTCCATCTGAACATGCTGTAGGGAGAGGAGGTAACTATGGAGGTTGAGGCACCCTCGTACTATTATATTACTTTTTTTTTAACAACAATATTCATAATTTGTTTGATTTATTTTCTCACCTAACTAATTTTATGTGTCCGCAAGTCGCAGCGGCATGCAACGGAGTCCACTTTTCGCTGTCCACGGCATTCACATTGGCCCTGTGCTCCAACAGCAACAAAGCATAGCTTCATTATCGTCTATGCAACACTGATGAAGAGCCGTCAGGCCATCTTCATTGCAAGAATCCGGATCAACCCCACGATACAGCAAATGTCTCACTGCAAAGAAAAAATATATACTTTAGATAAAGACTTAGATAAATAGATACGCTCTGTTATGTAATAAAAAAACAAAACATTTTGGGAGAAAATACATTTTAATTTTTTATGTTTATTTCTTTTTATATAATCCTGTCGTTTGAATTTTAAATAGTTGCTTTCCATAGACCTAAAGACATACAAATGCGTCTATTAAGTATAGAAAATTATTAGTATGCCTTAATTTCTTAAATAAGGTTTCGTTCTTGATATATCTTACAAGTGCTTACAATCTCAATTTCTGTCACCATAAAAGTTATGGAAATATGAAACGGATTTATGGAAAAATGTAACTCAGATCAAATATAATACTAGTATACATATGGTTAAAGACGTATAGTTCCGCTGGCGTACTATAGAGCGGCGCCACTGTAGCTTCTTCGCGATGGCAGTTAAAAAGCGGCGGGGCAAAAGACGTACGAAAATAAGCAGTGGACCAAGCGAACTATGTACGTGATATGGAAGCACTTGAGTATTACAGCTGTGGATACTTTTAGAAATCTATTCCTATTGGCAAAATTCAAATTTCCCACCATAATTTTTGGTAACTTAAAACATTCAAGTCTGAATTACCAACGATTTTGTGTTACAATACAATCTTGACCAGTAACTATAAATAATCGCGACAAATACGAATTCTACTCCCCTGGCATATCAATAAGTGGATGGTCTGAGGATTGGATGCTAGGTGTTAGTTCTGCGGTTTATATTTATCCAAGTTATTTTACAGAATGAATGTATGTTTGGAGAGTTGTTCTTTGTGAATCCATCTATTTTACTTTATCGCTATTTAATTAACGTACTAAACAGACATACACTATAATCGATGATTGTTATTGATGATTTATAAAAATTCCAATTTTATGGTTTATTATAAAAAGTCTACATTTGCACTTGGTTGCATACCTATAAAATTTTCTAGTATTATGTCTCATTTCCAAAAGCAATCTGAGATTTCTTAAAAGCAGCGAACGAAAAAAAAGAAAATCTTTCCTAGAAATAAATGCGGGAAATTTGAATTCTGCTAACTCTCTCCTTTTTTTCTATTTTTTATCATTTTTTTTTGTTACAAATATATAGTTTAACAGTTCTAACCATTATAAGATATGTACAATAATATAATTATATTTCCTATATTGATTCTACAAACAACGAAACAGAAAAAGTTCAAGAGCGACAAAAGCTTATGTCTGATGTTAGCGTACTTGTACTTGTACACTTTGGTAAAAACAAAATTGAGGAAAATACCTTAAAAGTGCAACCAGATAATAATAATGTTGCATATTTTTTATTTTGTAAACACCCCTCCCAATAAAACAAATTCAAAATTCGCGCAGTTATTTTTAGTAACTTCAGCATTAAAGCATGAAGTTACCTACGATTTTGTATTACATTAATGGTTATTTGAATACCTTTAAGTTGAAGTTACTAAATATAATTGCCGCAAATTTGAATTTTGTTTACTGGGCTGCGATTAAAACTTGTACTGTAATGTTTTAAGTTACATTTTAAGAAAAATGATAAAAAAATTTCTTGTTCGATACGCCATCGACTATCCTATGAAAACAGTAAACAATAATTTTGGAAACAAATATGAACTTATGCTTTTCAAACAACATGGTATTTCTGAGAGTGAATTTTAAAAAAAAAGAAAAATTTATAGATTTTATAGGTACACTTTTTTAATGTTTTCTGATATTTTTATTTCAGTTTTTAGCAAGATAATATTCTTTCGCTGTTAACTGCAGATATATTGACAAGAATTAGCAAAAAAAAAAACATAAATTTATATATCAGAAACAAAGATTATTTTAAATGTCCACTAGTCCACTAAAAGCAAAAATATTTTATCACCGCAAATAAATCAACAGTGGTAAATAAGATATAATATGTGCTATGAAAAAGTTATTTATATTGTATTTGCTTAGATAAAGGCTTGTGCAGAATAAACAAACTTCTAAGTTAACTTATAGAACACTGTAGATTTACACAGAATCCCACACAATCTACAGGGTGTATCAAATAAAAAAGTAAATTTTGCTTGGGTGTTAACTACACGACATATAAAGCACAAACCCACCGAAACCGGATTTCATCATTAAAGAATAAAAAAAAGTATAATTTAGAGCCAAAAATTCTTTAGTCCAGGCCTGATGCAAGGAAACGTCATGTTAAGCACCCGCTAAACGTGGTATTATGTATAAATACATTGCACTTATTTAGTATTATTCTAATGGTATGCCGTAAGTAAGCGCGCAGTGTGCCCTTGTAAAAATAGCAAAACTGAGGCATTTTAAATTTCTTCTTTTTATAAAATAAACATTCCTTTTTTGTTAAGAGCATTCTACGTAAGTCTATAAAGTATTATTTTTAATATCCTGATAAGACGTTCCGAGTTTCACCGGATATGCGACTTCAATAGTTACAAAAAACGTAAATATTTTTCTTTTGCTTTGTCGAATCGAGAGTTAGTTGTTAATAAACGGTACCACATGAAACTGAGTTATTTCTTTTGGATTTATTTAATCATATAACGCAAAATGAATTGAATCGAATTGCACAGAAAAATGTAGATACAGAAAATTTGCAAACACGCCTTTTTACTATCTATCTATACATTCCCGTGCTTTTGCCGATGCATTAAGCTTCGATTTTCTTTATATGAAATCATGATGGTCCTGAAAAGGATCGTTTTTTCGAGACGGGAAGAATTTAAATAAAATGTTCGAAGTGGCTTGCACTCCAAGCGGCGATCCACACAAAACTAACAGCGGTAATGGCTGAATGATAGTTCACGGCATTTATAAAATATTTTTTTTTCTCGTTAATGCTTACAGATAGACCCCCTGTGCATTAAAACTTTTTGATTGTATATGATTACAGCTGCTACATATTATTATATTTACCTCTATATCTGATACACCCTGTATATAAATATGTTTTGCGTAATACAGAAACTTATAGAAACCTGTACATAATGTATATCTGTAACTATAATTCAAAAATCCATATTTGACTCTGTGTGAGTTGTTGGTATAGGGAAAAATAAATCAAACAAGCTATAGATCCACACAAAATTCTTTAATAACACAAGACCGGTTTCGCTCTATCAGAGCATCATCAGGCCAGCTAAATAAGTATCATATAATAAGGGTGTGCAACAATTATTAGCAAAATTGTATGATATAAAATTGTTTTTTTTTTAAATCGGGAAGTAAAGTAAAATGGTAAAAGAATTTAAAAAATATACTTACAATTTAAAAGCGGTTAAGAATGGTCAAAGTCAAACTTACCTTCTTCGATGTCATTCCTTGCAGCCGCTTCGAGCAGGACCACGCTCTCTTTGAAGTGTATCCGTCGTTTACTAGATCTCTGCCCTCTAGGCCTCTTAGCGTACTCTTTTTCGCGCCGGTGGTACGATTGCAGCTGTTTGGTCCGCCGTTCCTTCGCCAGGAGCAACCTGTCCTGTGTCGGCATCTGCTCGATGTGGGGCATCTCCGCGATGAGCGCCGCGTGATCCATGGTGACGGTGATCTTACGTTTAGTGTCGCCGTTGGGAATGAAGAATACCAGAACGAGACTGAAACAGAAGGGAAATGATTGAAAATTCATATAATGCGGATGGCACCATCTTTGGGGAAATGGGTACTGTTATTATCTCATAGAGAAAGAAGGCATTTTCCGAAACGGTTAGGAATATCTTTAATGTTCAAGTGGGTTTGACTGCATCAGAAGCAGCGTAATTTGCTGGTTTCACTCTTGGATAATATATTGTCTTTATTTATAAGTTATAATAATAACAGTTCGTGCTGCTGGACGGGTCCTTGTTGCAAATGCCCATGGACAGCATGGCACCCGAAATTATCTTCACTGAAAAGGCGAAAATCTCCATACCGAACAGAGACCAGACACGCAGTGAGATCGCTGCTAATGATAACTGGTTCACGGACGGATCCAAATCCAGCCAAGGCACAGGAGCCGGTATTTGTGGGCCCAGTCCTAATCAAAGGATATCTATAAGTCTGGGGAAACATACAACGGTCTTCCAAGCAGAGGTATCCGCCCTTGCAGCCTGTGCAGAAATGATTGCAAAAGGGAGCTGCATGAGGAGAAAAATTAATATAATGGCTGACAGCCAGGCTGTCATTAAGGCAGTCTCGAACCCAGCAACTAGGTCAAAATTAGTTAGAGACTGCAAACTATCCCTCAATACACCGGCACGAGACAACACGGTGTCTCTGATTTGGGTGCCGGAACATGAGGATATAAAGGGCAACGTAATAGCCGATGAACTAGCCAAGGAGAGCTCTAAGAGACACTTCATGGGTCCAGAGCCCGTATGTGGGATCACTAAGGATTCCGCAAGAAGAGAGATCTAGACTTGGTTAGATAAAGAAAGTACAAAAAATGAAGGTCGACTGAAGGTCACCTCCATACCAAAACGCTGATAGGGGATGGGGATGGTAGTTTCTCTGATAATCTACTCAGGCGCAGTAAGAAAGAAGTTAAGACCATTACTGGGTTGGTAACTGGACACTGTCCCATGAAAAAGTATCTATACAACACAGGCCGAGTAAGCGAACCGTGGTGTAGAAGATGCAAACTACAGAAGATCTATTGGAGCCCTCGAAGGTCCTCAAGTTTCCACTGGGCAAGATACTGGGCTTTATAGAGAACACCAAGCTGCTCGAGTAGAAATAAGAGAATCAATAGGGATGGTAAATGAGCACCTTGCTCAAGTACCCACCCTAACTTGAATGAATGAATAATAATTCGTGTGTTTTCTTGTTTTTATTAATTGAAGTTGAGTGCAAAATCTTTAAAGAAAAACCTGCTCTCATTTAACGAAAAACTTTTAATTAAAGAGAAAGGAAGGCCTATTCCTGATCTTCAAATAAACTTCCACAAATAAAACTCGAACTTACAATAGAGTATTTAATAAAAATATGAGTTCATGTGCGGATGTTCGTTAACAAATAAACTATTTTGCTTTATCTGCTTAATTTTTAAGAAAGAGTGTGTGCGTGGAGTAAACAAGGGTTAAATTATTATAGGGCAAAGAAACACGAAAATTCCGTTTCTCACATGAATGCATGCGTGGATTTTAATGTTCCAGGTAAAGTGGACATACGTGAATAGTTAGACAGTGCTTATATGCGACATAAAATTAAGTACAACGAAGATGTAGAAAAAAATCGTCATATGTTGCGTCGATTAATTATGTGTATAAAAAACTGTGAAATCTTATCCTATGTTGGACAGCGTAAAATTGAAAAGTGAACTTTCAGTATTTTATGAGCGCGAGGACATGTGTGACGTAGATGTAGGTGGTATTTTGCCGTTTTTAGTGTTCATGACACACAACAACTTAAAAAAAAAGGTTTGAGGGAAACATATAAACTGTTGGATATTATTTGTACAACCCCCATGTCGACAGCAGTATGTGAACGATGTTTTTCCACCCTCAAACGCATTAAAACTTTTCTGAGAAGCACAATATCAGATGATCGACTGAACGCATTTTTACAACAGAAGTCATAGATGTCTTTTCCAGCATAAAAAATAGGAGAATGGATTTTATGTACAAAAAATAGGCAAGTTCTTATATTGTGCTCACCCTCTTACATAACTCACGAGCCGCCACTGCAGTGTTTATCTGAGGGTTGCTATCCCGATAGATTGAAAATTTCGAAGGTGATACCAGTTCATATAAAGGCCAATCGTCTTGATGACAATAATTGTAAACCTATTGCTACACCGTCAGTATTTACAAAAATTTTGGAGAAAATTTTAAATAAAAGTGTCTTAGGTTACCAAAATAAATATAATTTGATATCTGGCTCCCAGTTTTTAGTTTTGTTAGCGGTATGTCCACCTGTGATGCAATTTATTATGCTTTAAGTCAGGTCTATTCTTTGACTTGACAGGGGCCTTTCAAAATATCAAAGGCCACAATATTTTATTAGAAAACTTATATTCTTATGGAATAAGGGGTCTAGCACACCAATTGTTTCAAAGTCTTACCTCTCTAAGAGATATTCGTTTGTGTTTATTGAAGGAACCATATATATAATATAATTAGTAAGCATTTCTCGACAATGTCGGATAGTGTGGCCAGGGTGCCACAAGGATCAATTTTAGGTCCGACTTTGTTCACGATTTATGTAAATGATCTACAATCCTCCTTTGACACATGTCGCTTGTCTCAGTACGCTGATGATACTGCTTGTATTGTGGCACACAGCGATCGGGATACGCTTTCACTACTAACTACAGCCGTCATAAAGCAAATGACTAATTGGTGTGAGGAGTTTTTGCAGTAAACTCACGATATTGGGTGCCAATGCAGTCATTATTCTAAAGTTAATCATGACGGTTGTTGGGAATAATCCAGCATAATTAAACATTATAGTGTAAGAACAAACGATAAACAAGTGTAATCATCTGAGTTTAATTACAACATCATACATCAATTTTACATGAGTAGTCATAACATGAAAAGGTAATTTGCTTCACGAATTCATATCAATTGACGTAAATGACCAAAATGTAAACGATATTTAGTTAGGCATGTCATTTGCGTAATCTTTTGTTTGTTGGTAGATAATAATAGTTGATTTTTAATTAATAAAAGGCGAAAATAAGACGCACCATTATGTATCTCAATAAATCGATCTCTCATACCTGTTACTTCACTACAATATTTACATTTAAAGAGAGAAGGGCATCTAAAGTCAGAATCCCGAAGTATCGCCAAACTCACTTCAAAGTCATTGTAGCTACATAACATCAAAGGTTCCTACCTATACCAAGTATCACTTCTTGTCTCATCTCCTTCCTGATTGAACTAAATATGTGGTTATTAGGTAAAGATTCTCTACGTCATCTGATGATCTGATTGGAGTTCTGGGTTAGCAGTGTTGGGCAAGATAGGAGAGGAGATTAAATTTCTACAGCGACTAAATATACTTTCGCATCATGAGTGGGGAGTAGTGTTAGCCAGCGGTTTTCCGAAAGTATGTTTAATCGCTGTAAAAATTGAATCGCTTCCTCTAACTTTCCATAATCATTTCTTAATTTTCAGTGTAATGTTTCAGGAATTTCAGTGGCAAATTCTATTTCTCTTGTAGACGGTTTTGTCAAACTTTACTACAATATTTCCAACGATTGCCACATTTAATTTATACGATTTCTTGTTGATTTAAATGACAGCTCGCGTGCGTTTTTAAATTGATTTCTAATCTACAGAAGAAAGTTTCATTTTCGAATACATCTCTACAATGATTACTCGCATTTCTTTTAGTTTTTTGAGCTAGGAAAATGTAAAAATTCTCAAAAATCATCACAAGTTCGTTATTTATAAACTCAACATGTTAACACTTAAGTGAAATCGGCGAATTATGCTTTTTCTCATGCAGTCCAAGTCACTTAATTAGGATTCGTATATAGAATAAGAAAGTTTGTATAAAAATATCGAAACACGTAAACACCACATAAAAGTTCCACGACAATATTTGAATTATGTATATACGAATAAATATGCCTGCAACATTGTAAAGGCTTTTGACTATTTTGGTGTCTCTTCTACGAAATTACTTGTATACAGTGTGTTGTGTATGTGCACTGGTTCGTATAAGAAAAACACCGTTGTTATGAATGTTCTTTATTTTTATACTACATTAAACTAATCAAACAAAATACTACTGTTCTGTTCGCAACTAGTATCAAACTTCGTTCAAATTACTATCTGACATTTTGTGTATTCTGCCAGTCACGCTGGTTTTTGTTCTTGCGTTGGTAACAAATTCGAATTTAACATATAAAACCCTAACACAGTGAATAAAATTTAATTTGATTTTAAGTCTTTCCTCGGTGCACATATTCTTCAACTTTTTTTATATTTAGGTTAATAGAACTTGGCGTCATATACAGGCGTCCCACCGAAATCCACTTAAAATAACGGGGTAGGTAAGTAGTAACGATATGAGTTCACCTACTTTTGGGACCCTCTATAGGTTCCTCACGAGAAACTGCATCGATCGATATATGAAAGAATATACATTGGAAAATTCTGAAAAATTCGCAGTACCTATACTAAAATCGATGTGCCCTATTGAACTAAAAAAATATTTCTAATAATCTATTAATCTGAGGCACTTTATTTGTTATTTTAAATGGAACATCCTATAATATTTTTTTTTTTTTAATTCCTCGTTCAATTTTAAAGTAAGTTAGTTAAAACAATTATATTGTTATTTTCATGTTTGAAATATTTACATTTTTTTAAAATTTTTGATGGACGAGTGCATCTGAACTTCTATAACTGCAAAGGTATTTTATTTGGAAAATTGGAAATTTGTAGAATTGTTGACCGTATAGGGACCGAATGAATTTTTCGAAACATTATACTGCGTGTTCGTAAATTATGGCTAAACATCCGAATTGAAAAAGTTTCAAAACTTTTTTTTTTAAATAAAACTACCTAATGAGCACTTTGTGTAACTGTTTTTTTTTCCGACAAACAGTGTCACAAAGTTCTACTTCCTAACACAGTTTTTTTCCACTTTCTGACACTATTTGTCATTTGTGGTGACATCTTAGGAAGGTTGGTAGTGCAACTCGTGGTTTGACATTTCATATTTGACATTTTTATATAAGCTTTTGCATGGAATTGCACATGACATGACATGACACAAAGATTCTGTTGAGTTGTTGTTGTTGAAAAATTCCACAAACATGGAAACATTGAAATTCCCTGCAAGGATAAGAAATGCTATTTTAAATAATAAATTTTCAACCATGTTTGAAATATTTGCATTTTTTTTAAATTTTTAACAGATGGACGAGTGCGTCTGAACTTCTATAACTGTAAAGGTATTTAACTTGGAAAATTGGAAATTTGTAGAATTGTTGACCGTATAGGGAGGGATCTGAAACCAAATGAATTTTTCGAAAACATTATACAGCGTGTTCGTAAATTACGGCTAAACATTCGAATTGAAAAAGTGTAAAAACTTTTTTTTTTTTAATACAACTACTAATGAGCACTTTGTGTGTCTTTTTTTTCCGACAAACAGTGTCACAAAGTTCTACTGCCTAACACAGTTTTTTTCCACTTTCTGACACTATTTATCAGTTGTGGTGACATCTTATGGGAGGTTGGTAGTGCAACTCCGTGGTTTGACATTTCGCATTTGACATTTTTATATAAGCTTTTACATGGAATTGCACATGACATGAAATGACACAAGGATTGTGTTGAATTGTGTCACAAACATGGAAACATTGAAATTTCCTGCATGTATAAGATTTAAATAATAAATAAACGTAAATTTTTGCGAAATAGAAAAAAAAAAGTAAAAAATATGTGTTACAATGACTGTTGTAATACTCGCACAAACTTGTACTGGTATTACAACAAACTTCATTGTAACACTTGTGTTTTAATATATTATTTAGGTTATGCAGCGTTGAATTTTATAAAACTTCTGTTGAAGAGATTTTTTTACCTGTACATATTGTCTCATTTAATAAATAGCCTCTATCTCTCACTGTTTACGAAATCCCAATAATGAGCCCAATCTCTTAATTGGGATACTCTTGATATCTTGAGCAATTTTCGTCTGTGCCAGATATCATTTTTTTTAACTGTATTATACTCTAATTGCCTAAAATACAGTTAAAATGACATTAACTATTTTCCTGAAGACATACACGTATCCCTAATAGCCAAATTTAAATTTCCCGCCACTATTTTTAGTAACTTCAACGTAAAGGCATTAAAATAACAATGAATGTAGTACAAAATAGTAGGCAATTTATATTTGAACGTTGAAGTTACTAAGAATAATTGCGGACAATTTAAATTTGATAATGACATTCGTTGCTATTTTAATATTTGCAGACTTTTGAAACGCACTGTATATAGAGCCTATGCACACACATTTTTTCTTCTGCAAGGATAAAAACTAGATACCTACAGTCATTTCGGGCAGTTAACGTCATTTTCATGTTCCAATAAAATTTTATCAAAACCGATTCCTAAAAGGTTGAGAATCACTGCTCTAGCATTAATATTTTTTTCCTATAAGTAAGTACAAATAACATATATGTATTAAATTCCACTTCTACAATATACCTTTCTTATCTCTTATATCATATTACGCTCACATCCATTAATTATATTAATTCCATTTAATACCTTTATCACAATATGAAAACTTAATCGCATTTCGTACTAATTTGTTAATATCATATTGAATGCTTATTTATTTTAAGCATTCTAGCTGTATCTCCCTTTTGATAAAAACTGCATTTTAACATATTATAAACAATAAATACTTGACTCACCTATTCTCTTAAATATAAATACTTTAAATTCCGTTATATTTATGTTTTTGACTGAATAACTTATATTTCTGTTTATATCTCTTTAGAAGCACAGGAATTTTAATTGTACTCACTTATGTACGTTTTCGGAAATATCCGTATACACTGTCCGGTCAAAAGTTATAACTAGCACGTTCACCACATATTTTACCGAAATTGAAAAGAGAACTGAGGATACCAGCAGCACACGCAACGATATCACGTCGTGTAACTATCTAGATACATCTTATTGTACGTTAGATAATAATTTTAACAACTAAAAAATCGTTTGCCAGCTATTTCAATTTCACTATTATTATTAACAAAAAGTGAACAAGTTATATCTTATCTGGTAAAACATTTTTTTAGATTACCGCGGCAGATTATAAAAAAATATTTGGTATTATTTATAGGAGAATCACACAAATCAACGTGTCCCGGCTAACTTGCCGATAAACCAGTTCAAGATATAAGGAAGACTTTTACCAGGCACTTTCGCGATTTCCTATGCTATAACAAATGCACCACCCACGACTATTGAGGTAAGATTTGTAAGATACACGTTAAACTTGTACACCTTATGTTTATCTCGGTCATTGTGTAACTATCGCCCACTATGGCTGATAAGGGAAATGTAAAGTGCCATACTACATAATCATAATTAAAAGCCATGATCTTATTTAAATTGCCGTAAAGATAATACGAACAACGCACGGAGATCGTCATCATGTAGGAGACTGGCTCACATCCGGGAATATTTTATCGTAAGAAAGATCTCTATCATCAGTAAAATGGGATCAAATTGTCGATGAAATCATTTAGATAATATCCTTAGAATTGTCTATTAAAAATAATTAAATTTGGTATATACGGTCACAGAAAAATTAATACAACATTTTTACTATGAATAAGTGTCTAAAGTTAAGCGTTTATCATTGTTAATTTCGTTATTATTGGAACTACGAAGTCGATTAAATTAGCTAACTAGTTGTATATTTTTTGTTGATTAAGATAGTGAAGAGAGAGTAGCGAATCGAATACCCTGTTTCTGTGATATTCACAAACACTAGATACATATTTTTAAATGGAATACCCTGTATGTTTTTATACATTTTGTATACTTTAAGCAAAAATGATTTCGATTAAATTTATTGTACTCACTTATTTTTTTTTTTGGTTATTTTCCCACTCCTAGTATTGTTAACATAGTTTAAATCCTAATTTTCAAAAAGAATCATGACTAATATTAACGGTAAATGTCATTTTGGAGAGTTTGTTTATTCACCTGTCAACAGTGTTTGACAGTTACATAACCTAACGGTTTGTTTACGTTTTCACAAAGAGAAAATTTGCAACACGGTCGTGACGTCATAGCGAACTGACTCACGTAGTACCTCGTCTGCTATGATAAATGAACTATAATAATGTTGTGATTTTTACTATACTCCATTCACTTTAAGAATGCAGTAGATAGCGCTGCGATCGGCGCCCAAATTACACCGAAGAATGAAAAATTAGCGGCAAATTCAAATTGTAAATTGTCAGTGTCATAAGCGAAAAAGTTTGTTTATCAAAATTTTGTAATAATAGCAAAGGGTAACATGAAATCACTACGCTTTTAGTAGTTTATTTAGAATGTTATAGCATGGAGAATGTATATACAAACTGCTAGGTTATAGTCATACTATAAGGTGATAAAATAATACAAATAAAGTAACAGTGAATACATTTGTGATAGCCAAAAAACTAGTCCAATCTCGGTGAAACTATGTTTATTCTATTCCATATGCGACATTTTCCACAATTACAATTCGTCTTTATTAAGTTATAAAGTACAATATATTAATTTATAAAACACAATAGAGGATAAAAATCAAATTAAAATTAAAATAAATTAACATATGATCATGTAGTATAGTAAGAATAGAAATTAATACACATAATGTTAGGATAACAATTTAAAATGAATGTTCTATGGACAAATCAGTCAAGACTAAAACATGTTAAATGTTAGTTGTCAAGTAATATGCCTACAGTAAATACAACGTAGAAACAAATGTACTTCTTAAAAATCGTACAACAACTATAAAGCAGAGGGAATATAATAAAAAACGATAAAAACACCTTCAGGTATAAGTGTGAAAATATAGCATATGTGTAAATATAATGTAAGTTTAATTGCGTTTCTGGAAACTTAAATTTCAATATATAATAGTTAGAACAGAATGCACGTTTCAATTATCATTCAGAATCAGATTCTAATGACAGATCTGATGATGATGAGGTATTTGCTGTTATGTAGACGAAATTATAGTGGAGGCGTCATGTTGAACGACCTAGACGCGTAGTGTTGAGGTTAGTCACATCCCTACACTATAGTCTATTTTTAAAGTAGAGCGAAGAATTTCTGAACATACCCCAGGCCCAAATCACACGCACAAAAATCTTGAAAATAAATTACGAGTATATCTGCTAACTATTACTGTAGAGCTCTGAAAAGAACTGGTAGAGTATATAATGAAATAACGGGAGGAACGATAGAAACAACAACAAGGCTTAACCACAAACAATGTCAGTTGACAGAATCTGAGCAAAATTCATACAATGTTATTTGACCTTGCTTTCAACCAATGCGAATTCACTGTCAAAGTGGTCTGTTCAGAAATTCGTCGCTCTACTTTAAAAATAGACTATAAAATAAGATATTTCGTCGACAGTATAGTCAGAGTATACTCTGGTATAGTACACTATTTAATCCACAATCATGTTAAATTCAAATATGTTTGAAATTGAAAGACATACTATTATTCTACAATATTTAATTATAGACAGTTGGTAACAGTTGAAATATATGATATGTCGAATATGTGCGATGCGTAATTCAGAATTGTTCGCAAATAGTTTTTGATTTATATTTTAGAAAACTATATAGTACCTAGCATTTGCCCTGTTTTCTCTTTCATAATATAATTCAGTTTTTTTTATATAAAATAACGTTTCTGCAACAATTTAGTAGTCGCTTTTAGCAGTTAATCATCGGATTAAGATTAGTAATAGCCACATACTTAAACGTTAAAAAGAAACGGAAGTGATCACTTTCAACCCAAGGGAAACACTTTTCATCCAGTAATGACGTATTTTCCAACTTTATGTAGGTTAAAAATTGCTATATATTATTGTTTTATCTGCTTTTTCTGGCATATTTAAAAAAAAAAGTAAAATTTATAGTTTTTTCAGGTAAGTTTGAAATGTGACGAAAATGGAACTAAAAAGTACCAGCAAAAACATACAATTTTGTATTTGCTACTAAAATTTACTGAAGAATTGCACCTGTAATTTTACAAGTATAAAAGTTATCTTCAGGTGAAACAGTTAAAAAAAAAACATGAAATCTGTCAGTGCGTGTAGGTAATTCTGTTCGTTTGTTGAACTGATAATTGGCTAATCGTATAATGTGCTGATGTAATTGCAATGAATCCATTAATTGGGGAAATATAAACCAGATAGCTAAAGTATTATCAAAATCTTACCGTGCTAGGGGACAATCTATGTCGGGAAAAAGTAACATCCCCTTAGGCAACTAACAAAACGAGGAAACTATTTTAATTGTAATAACATTAAAAGGGTTTTTCCTTAATCACTCTAAAAGCACTAATATAAAATTTGTGCAGACATCATTTGCATTAAATTCAAGCAATTGTCCAATTCTTTTGCGCACACATAAGATAAAAAAGTACATGTAATTTTAAATTAATTAGAAATGAGTTGTAAGCCATTACAGCAAAGTTTCTATTTGTATCTGAAGGAATAACATATTTAATACTATTAACTGTCACTTTCTCAAATCGCCTACTAAAATAAAAATAAAATAAACAACCTTCTAAGACATCATTCTTCATTTGCCATTTTCCCAAACTGCAAAATAAAAATAGGTAAATTCCCAAAAGCGAACGTTTGACCTAGAATCGTATAAGATCCAAATAGCATAAATCTATCATGAGGCGTTCTTATTAGCTATAAAACCATTAATAATCCAGCATGACCGATAAGAGAAAATGTTTTGTCGATACACAGAACTAACCGCTTTTTTTTATTATTGCCAAAGGTGTACTTATCTTGGGAATATTTCCAGTGAAATTCCTTCAATTTATTGTGTCAATAGCAAATAATACTATATTGTTTTTACAATTAGTTGGAAATGAGAAGTAGTTTTACAAATATTTGTATGATCTAACAATATTTTCCCCGTAATTTACATATGCTGGAGATGATGGAATACATTATATTTATATGTATACAAAAAAGAAACACAAACAGATTAAAGATGACTGAATTTTTAAAATTATTTTTCTATTATGTCAGATTAACCATTGGATCGAGAAATAATAAAAAAAAATGAATGACGTGTTGTCTAAAAATTAACGCATTACTGCTCTCACGGTCAACATAATCATATGTGATTATATTAAGGTATATACAATACATACTATATACTACATAAAAGTAAAATTAACAACAACCAAGTCATTGAAAAAAAAAATAATTATAATTTCCGTATTATGCTTTTGAATTAAATGCTACATTCTTTTTCTCTCTCCGTTACACTTTGTATTATGTATAATTTCTGCTGTAGATTATGCAGCGTAAAAATAGACTATTATACACTAAAAATGTAATTAGTAAAAATTAGAATACTTGTTAGGTCTATAAATAACCTCCCGCTATTTTTAGTACTTTGTTTAAACTAAATATTAAGTTTGTACCGTTAATTATTGAAAGGTAAATAAATCTGCAGTTAATTTTCATTCCTGCATAGTTTATATTATACTTGCCAAATATACTACGCGTATTTCAGCCATAATTTAAGGGTGAAAAATCTTTTTTCTTTCTAACAACAATTAGTATAATTAAGAGGAAAATAGGTCGCCACCGATTTTTCAGTTCTAAAGAAGGATGAATTAACGGAAACTATCTAATCAGATTAGTGTAACGCATTTATCACATCTATTGCAACTATTATTTTATCTTATATGCATGCACCTTCATTCGACATGGAAATAAATCAAAGTGTAACCTACATTTTTGTAATCTAGGTGAAATTTCGGATAGCCCATTTTAAAATTGATGACAATAATGCAACGTGTTTTATCTTGTGCTGTTTTAGTTCCGGGAGACAAATTTACTACCCGTGTGTCCTTTTAGCGAAATTCCAAATCGCCACTTACCTCTTTAAATAGGTTAACAGCATTTCAATATTTCCGGGAATTCGTGTAGAATGTCATCACACGCTGGAGGAGGTTCGGATAACGCGACAAACACCGTGGAACATAATCGCGACATTTATTTGGTGTATATTACGGGGAAAATATCCGGCACTCACTGATCCATACGGCCGCTAAGACACACGGACAGACCGACAGAGCTCCCGGCTAAGGTTGAGCGAATTTTACTTTACGTTTTGGTTTACATTCCCTCCTGATTATTCGCTACGTTTACCTGCATTAAAGCGCTGCCTCTGCGATTAACGTGTGTAGTAGTAGAACAACTGTATAACGGAACTGTTTTAAACTATATTCGTTACACATCGCGAAAATTAAATGCTAAATGTGGGGATTTAATACGGGGCTAATACAATGATCTTACGATTTTACGTAGTGTTGTATAGTTTTTGTTTTCAAATAAAAATGTCCTTGAACATGCGCATATACTACCATCTCATTTTAATCGTGAGAACTTTGATGTTATTATATCTATAATATAATATTCCATGAATTAATATAACTATAATATATTATATTTAATAGTTTCAACAAATCATGTGAATATTACGTCAGTCTGTATAATATTTGGTAAATGCACAATACTTAATTCAATTGACAGCAACTACTTTATTAGAATGGTGCCGCTATACATGTTGCTAGAATTCTTGACAACACCGCAACAGCTGTATATTAATTTTTAAATATCAAAAATGAATATTTAAAATAATATTAATCCACAATTCTCTCTTCAGAAACTCTTTCCTTTCATATAGTTACAGATTCTATTAATCACAATTATAAAGCCAAAAGTTTAAAATCTTTTCCAGTGGTGTAGTTAGAAGTCACATCAGAGACTCCGGGGAAAAACATTTTCCCTGAAAAAAATAAATTTAGTTTTTTTGTTTTGATGTCGGTGAGATTATTTTACCTTAAATACTTAAATTTTAAATTAAAAAATAATTTAAACTTTTAAATAAAAAGTTGAATTGTTTTTTATGTTGTTATGTTGTAATATTTTAGTGTGAAAAACAATACAAAGGAAAAACATGAAAAGGTTTGTGCCTGGCTGGTAGTCGAGTGGCTTGCACGCTTGACTATCAGTGCGGAGTCCGGGGTTCAAATCTCGCTCTGGTTAATTACTATAATCGGTTTTTTTCGGGGTCGTAATGGTGATTATGGGGGAGATTTGGCTCTGCGGGCGCCTGACAAGTTACACATAGCTTAGGCGTTACTACCCTTAAAAAAAAGTATTGCTAACAAGCAACGAAACGTAGCAGAAAAAATTAAAATCCATTCATACAGAAACTTCATTCCTCTCACCTGACCAAAGAAAAAAAGGTCAAACAATGATGAAAAAAGGAAAAGAAAGAACACATATTTCTTGTATTATGATTATTTTTCTTTTCTCATTGTCTTTTTCTTTTCGTTTAATTTAATAGAAAGAAACAGGTTTTTTTTTTTTTCTATTTTACGTTCCCATACTTCTTCGCTTCCTTTTTCAATAATTTACAATCATGTACAACATTTTTTCCCCTTCTAACAATTGTGGATATCAATATGTTTAGGAAAAAAATAAACACATTTAAAAAACTCCTTTACCTTGCTTTTAGTACCTCTTGTATTTAATTCGTTAAAGGCGTACAAATAGAGCACTACTATTACATATCAGAATAAAAAAAAATGTTATAGGCAAATTACTGAAAAAGTGAATAAAGAAAGTCCCGAAATATAAAATAAAATGGAATGTGTACTTTCTATTAAATTAACGGACGAACGAACCGAAACACCTCAATAAAAAAAAGAAAAATAGTAATAGCTAAAAGCTTTTATTTTTATTAAAAAAAATTATATTTGAGAGTATGAAATATAAAACAGCATGTATGCAGCAAAACAATATATGCGGGAGGAGTGTTGTCGCCCTTGACGTGATCCCTGACCAGCAAGAGGCCCCACGATGAGAGATACAGTTAAAACCATTGTAATTCTTTTGTTTTCTTCATAAAAAAAATAATTCATAATTTAGTAGCATTCCTTATATTAAATTGACAAGTTAGAACTCCAGCCAGGACATGATTCTTTTTTCGTTGGATTATGTATACTTTCTTAATACCTTACAAATGTGACCTTCTGCAGCAATTATGATCGCTACTATAGTTACGCCACTGCCTTTTCTATATTAATGCTTATTTAGGAACTTTTCAATCCTTGAGGTTGCTAACCCTGTCAAACGTCACTGTCGAAATTGCCTTTTTGACAGATTTGGTAAATAAATCGTGTTTTCATTCGGATAAAACATGTTTTTAACGTATAAACACTTATTTTAACTTACCTAAACAGTTTATGTCGTATTTTAATGATGCTTAAACATCGCCACGCTATTTTAAGCGGATTTTGTGCAGCGTCAGCTAGTATTTTCGGCAAATTTTCCGGTTCTTCTTATCTAGATGTAAGTATTTCAACATCAAATTACTTCCAAAAATAGTATCAATTTTTGTATTACAGAATTTATTCCTTGCAAGAGTCTTGTTCTTTACACTAATGATTGTGTCTAACACTTTTGTGTGGATATCGCTGGTAAAAGCATTGCAACAAGCTCAATCATCATTAACTACAATCTCGATAAGTACTGCTACGAATTACCTAACTTCGGTAGAGTAAATCATTAATTGTATTGTATATATTTTGTTGCTATATATTCATTGGATTTCAGGGTATTTTCGGTTACATAGTGTTCGGTGAATTGACTTTTACATTATGGTGTTTAGGGACTTTTTTCATAATAGGTGGTTTGATGTTAATAGTAAGTGACGATAGTACTTTCAAAGATGATGTATTAAAGAAGGAATAAATATTAATTAAGTATTTAAGTTGTAAATAGTGTATATTTATGCATGTGTAATAAAAAACGAAAAGTTTTATTGTCAATTTTTAGTGTGTTTAATGTGTAGATTTAAGAGAAAAATAAGATTAATTTACACAAGACATTTATGGCAAACAATTCAATGCCAATAAGCAACATTATAAACAAATTTTCTTTGGTTTTTTATCAGTATTTAGAACTTATTTGAAATCCAATGATGATTGAAGCATTCAATTTTCTGCAGTTGGTTAGTGACACATAATAAATATTTGGGTAGCCATGAGCTAAAAGATGAAAAGGTATGCCTAGATGTGGCAAATAATTTATAATTGAAAATGTTTATGCTACCAATGATAAACAAAAAAAAAAAGAGTTATTACATTACATTATCCTTATTTTTTAAATCGACACTTGCTTTCTTATTTTATTGTAGCGTAAAATTAACGCAGAAATAACGATTAATATACAGAGTGTTCCATGTGAATATATTTGAAGTTTTCATTACAATTAATTTTGCTTTCCGAGTTTTTTTTACTATTTTAACATTAAAGAACAACAAAATCTTGTAAATATTATAAAGTATTAATATTTTACGGATATTGATTACTTTTTTCACTGCAAAAAACTTGTAACTTTTAATATTAAAAAAACATATTACATGTTAAGAAAATGCCTAATTTTTAAAATCTAACAGTTAATTCAAGTGAATATTGTGAATGTAGTTGCAATTAACGTTAAACAACGAATATACAAAAGAAACTGTGACACTCCTTGTTTTCAACGGCTCCGTATGCAATACTTATCAATTTACATAGAGGGCAATAATAAGTATGAATAGAAAAGAGTGAATAGATTTTAGTTATCAAATAAATATTGTCTTATTGTTTCCCTTTTCACTAATACGAATTTAACGTTGGAGTTAATATTACTTTTACAAGCTTCATAAATTCTGTTTACAATAACTCGCTTAGACAATTGGTTATTAATCTGTTATTCAGACCATCGATAGCGATATAAGAGTGAACTCTAGCGAGAAAAAGAATATTGCCCTCATTTTACTTCGGCTGAGCTATGACAATTCGCCAAATGTTAATAAATCTGTGTTGCAGCTTCGTGCGCTAAAATCCTTTCAATTTCAAAGGGCCAGAATGCAATCCACAGCTTATAACTTGCCACCCTGTATGCGCTAGATAAGGTTAAAGGACTGTGAAGCTGTTTTTTATTTCCTGTGAAAGTAGCTTGGAATGATATAGAAGCTTTTTTAAGTGGACGGACAAAATACTACATGCGAGTAATATATTTGTCTATAATTTCTGTTTTAATACTATTACAAAATTTAAAAAAAAATCTATAGGTAATCGTTTCAAATTTAACGATATATTTAAACTTCAAGTACCCGCGATTATTTAATAATCCAAAATGTAAAAACACTTTCGCCAAGTAGTAGCAAATAGATATGTTAATCTTTTGTGTGCTGGCATTTTTTACGATCTTATCTCAATTATTAATCTTAATCTTATTGTCGCCAGCCGAAAAGATATTCCTAAATTCTTGTTGTCGGATTCTTTTCAGAGATTCACATTCACAGAATATGACCTTTGTAGTTTGCGTCAAAGGAGTGAATGTAAAAATATATTTCAGAATCTGTGTATATTTCTTGCATTCAGTAGATATGTGTATAATTAATATTTACATCATCTATTTACTAGCAAGAATCGCGGTTTTATTCCCTGATGTACGTACTATCTTACTAAAGATGGGTTCGTCTTGTAAATCGTAAATGTAGTAGAAATAATAACTATATTTTAATTAAGCTAGAAAGTGTATATAAATGATTTTACAGTTTGTATTCATATAAAAACGATCTTTAAACCTTTGAATTTAGGAAAAAAAGTTTTAATATTCATTGCTTAATATAGCAACATGAGATATAACTCCTTCTCAGTGTTGCCAAATTCCCTAGTATAGATTAAAAATCATGGTTTCTATATTTCTTTTTCAGAATAGTTTGCGAGAAATAATAAATTCTGTAAAAGCTTTCTCGAGTTGTTTCAGCATCGTTATTAAAATAGTAAAACATCAATGAGAGTATTAATGTAGTGACCAGAATTTTTATTGTTCAGTCTAAACTGTTAGAGGCTATCAACATTTTTCTGGCATTGTTGGCAACCAAGCTATTTTATTCAAAATTAGTTTTGAAGCTATGTCTTGCATTCTACCTGAGTGAGCTCTAGCAAGAAAAAGAATATTACGTTCATTTTACTTCGGCTGAGCTATGACAATTCGTCGAACGTTAGTAAAAATCTGTGCTGCGGCCTCGTGTGTTGGACGCCTACACCTGAAATCCTTCCCATTTCCAGTTGCCCAGAATGCAATCCACAGCTTGCAACTTTTCACTGTTTATAGAACATAAAGGCGCCAACGGTGAGTGTCACTTCTTGTCTTATCTCTTTGCTGGTCGAACCAGTAAAGGGTGTGTGGATATGATCTAAAATTGATAGACACATAGAAAAAATTATTGAATTTTTGTGTATTACATTACTATGATTACGCTTCCTGGCGAATTCAATAATTGTAAAATCTAAAACGAAAATATTACCGACTCAAACTCACTATTATCATTCGTTTGGCGAAAATACCAGGAAATATATTTTCGCCTTATCTGTTTACCACCTATTCGACCCCGAAACGGGTCGGAATACCGGCGCCCGAAGGCGGAAAGTTCTTCTTATTACCATAGTTTGATCGATCCGAGATGACGCAATCGTTGTACACGGTGGGGGTTGTGGAAGTTCCAGGTATGACGTCATAGGGGTAGCAGCGCACAGAACGTCGGTAAATGTCTGCGAGGACGGGGAAAACTTGGATAGATACCGCTCATAGCTTGTGTTGAGCTGGCCAGTTGCGAGTCCGAAAGCTGGGGCCCTGTTCATAGTTAGGGGGAATTGTGTATGAGTTGGGATAACTTTATCGAAGTATGGATGGAAGTGGTGTTCTGGTGCTGTGGAAACTCCTCGTCTTAGGGATTGTTATAGTTGGATGTAAGTAATTATATAATACTGAATCAATGGCAGTGGTAGGGTAAATTGTTAGTCAGGTAATTCAAAAATAAAATTGCTACTAAGAACATCAAAATTTAAACACAAATTTTATTAAATTTTAAATATTTAATTTTCATTTAAAAATATTCCAAATTAATTTTAGTTATAACACACGGACCCCCGCAGTGTTACCTCATATGCGGTTAATTTTACCAACCCAACAACGTGAAACGACGAATACATATTTTGTTCTAACCTCATAACACAAAATCAATGACCCTTATAACCGTTCTAGTGCTCTAGATTCTACACTCGGGAATTTTATCGATTTGTCGTAATATTCTTAAGCGATTTTTTCTATTGGTGGAATATACAATGTCCTACAACTACAACTTTTGCGAAAATAACCATAGCGCACCAGCCGATTCGCTATGTTGGTAACATTAGCTACTTTTTTTATGTTAAAAATATGGAAGTAGTACAACTTGGCGTATGATTTTATTCCGAATTAAGAATAATCGATAAGATTATTTTGAAATGATTTGTTTGTTTATATATATTATATACTGCTAGAAATAAATGCGTGGTAATTCGCGATATGCTTTGCTAAATAAAAGTTCAAAATGTTTGGAGATAAGAGATGTTACCAAAATAATTTTTAATGTCATAATTATTTTTAATAACATTGAGGCATCGAATAACTACGATTTTGTGAAATATGAATAACTGCCAATTAAATTTATCTGAATTACTTGGATCCTATGCAATTTATATATTCGATCAACATAGTCTAATTGGATATGGTATTGCCTTGTTACTGCCTTCTGTTTATACATATTAGCAAACAATTGGCGCCCAATGTGGGGCACATAAATATATTTTAATCGTTAATAATATTATACTTATACCCCATACCTAATTTGTAGCAGTACACATGTGCTTATATAGTCTGCAAAACTTATAACAAAGCATTTTTCAAATAATGGAAAAAACAAAACGCGTTTTGAGAGAGTATTATACATTTATATTACAATTTGGTTAGAATAGAATTTCCCAGGTAATTGCACATTTTAAATACCGAGTGTCTCAGATTTAACTTAAGATACAATAACTTTCTTATATATGTATAAAGACAAAGAAATGAATGAAAACAAATTTTTGTGGGATATAGAAGAGCCTCTGAGAATGCCTGAAGATGGTCTCTGTACTTCTGTATTCCTTACACAAGCGACACAATTTAAGTTTTTCGCAATATAATTTTCAGTTAATGGAGCCTATAAATATACTAAAATATTTATAAATGTAACAAGTGAAGTCACAAAAAGATTGTGTTTATGTAAAATTAAAATAACAAGAAGTTCGTATTCCAATCTTGGTTTAATTTAAATTTTCAGTTTGCTACATGTTTCGGTCTTAAGATCATCATCAGGCAAAAAAGGTCAATATTGTAAATATACGAAATATAAAAAAAAAACGATGTGTCAACAAAACAATAAACGTGTAGAGAGAAAAAAAAACAAAGCTAAAATCAAATTAAACATCAAAACAATCACATTAATATACTAAAATACAATTAAGATTGTAGAGGATAAACAACAAGACTTTGTATGATTTTATTTATAAATGTAAGACAAATTTTGACTTTGACTAACTTTTCTTTTTCCAAACGGCACCTCCGTCATTTGTAAGAAAAATATTATTTAAGTGTCGTCTCACGGCAATTCTTTTAAAACTATTTAAAAATTCCAGAAATATATTCGACAAATTATCAAATTCTTCACAAATATTTATCTTAAAAAAATTAAAATTAAAAAAATTATTAACTATAACACATTAGTGTATTTCTTAACAGTATCTGAAAGAAAAAGAAAAAAAATTAAGCTGTTAAAATAAAAAAATAGGTGTGGTTACAAAAATGTGTTTGTGTGTTTATAAATATAGTTTTATATTTTGTACTTTTTATTTATTTTTTCCATATATTATTTAATTTTTTTATTTTCATTTTTTTCACCTTACTATACAGGGTGTATCAGATATAGAGGTAAATATAATACTATGTAGCAGCTGTAATCATAATACAATCAAAAAGTCTTAATGCACAGGGGGTCTATCTGTAAGCATTAACGAGGAAAAAAAATATTTTAATAAATTGCCGTGGGCTAGAGCCCGACCTGTGCCCAACCTAAATTGCTATCCCGAGTATACCCCCACTACCACTATCATTCAGCTATTACCGCTGTTAGTTTTGTGTGGATCGCCGCTTGGAGTGCAAGCACTTCGAATATTTATTTAATTCTTCCCGTCTCGAAAAAATGATCCTTTTCAGACCATCATGATTTCATATAAGAAAATCGAAGCATGATGCATCGGCAAAAAGCGCGAGAGAATGTATAGATTTATTTTCGCGCGACATCATAGTAAAAAGGCGTATTGCAAATTTTCTGTATCTACATTTTTTTTGTGTAATTCGATTCAATTCATTTTGCGTTATATGATTAAATAAATCCAAAAGAAATGACTCAGATTCATGTGGTACCACAACTAACTCTCGATTCGACAAAGCAAAAGAAAAATATTTACGTTTTTTGTAACTACTGAAGTCGCATATCGGGTGAAACTCCGAACGTCTTATCGGATATTAAAAATATACTTGTAGACTTACGTAGAATGCTCTTAACAAAAAAGGAGGTTTATTTTATAAAAGAAGAAATTTGAAAATGCCTGAGTTTGCTATTTTTACAAGGGCTTATTTATTCAGAATGAGGTTAAATGAACTTACGGGCATACCATTAAGAATAATACTAAATGAGTGGCAATATATTTATATATAATACCACGTTTAGCGGGTGCTTAACATGACGTTTCCTTGCATCAGGCCCGGACTAAAGAATTGTTGGCTCTAAATTTTACTTTTTTTTTATTCTTTGATGATGAAATCCGGTTTCTGTGAGTTTGTGCTTTATATGTCGTGTAGTTAACACCCAAGCAAAATTTACTTTTTTATTTGATACACCCTGTATATCTTTTATAAAAATTTAAGTTTAGAGTGTAATTTATAAATAATAGTTTCTTCAAGGTTCGGAATTTTGCAGTCAAACTTGATATTGGTGATCCCATTGTCTAATATATCTGCTTACAAAATATTGAATCGTATTGCAAATTATGTATTTTTATTGTATTTAAAGATTGGATTAGAGCAAATTATTATTTTTACGTAGTAATTATTACTTTAGAGATAGAGTCTGCCAAACTTTGAAAGCTCTTTTTATAAAATGCTAGTTTTTAGCAACAAAGTTATAATATTTAACTGGTTTTCTGATTAAGTTTGTTCTTTGATATTGTACATCTGAAACATATTATCTTAAATTCAATTAAATAAATCAAAATTAGAGAACGTCCTCTAGAAAAAAGGGGATCACAATAATTCTGAAAAGGTCGCGGTGAAACAGGTCTATAGGCCATCCCAATCCTAATCTAATCTAATCTAAACCGAAGTTAAAAAAAAAATATTTCCTTTTAAGCAGTTCAATATTTGTCGTATTACATGGATATTGGAAGATTTAACATTAGTAATAATATTTATCATTAATTTCATAAAAAATAAATCATTTTGCAATTATGCTAGGAGTTTGTCTGTTTTAATTTTAAAGTAAATATTTACCTAAATAGAAATGTGGCAGCATTAAAAGCGGGTATACATATTTTTATAGCAAACTGAAATTCATGAACCTAAGACAAATTATGTGAAAAAAATTACTACAAACTACTATGTAAAGTGATAACAGATATTAACTTATTTTGAATGGAAACTTCAATATTTCATATTTCTGTTCACCAAATTATAATATTTGTTTCCCCTGTATTAATTTTATTAAAGCATTTTATGACAATAGTATTTGGTGCTTTAAAAAATTCTGTGAGATAATATTAAAGAGAAAATAACTGCCAGTTTTAGTTACTTTAATTACTATTAAAATTAATTTTATTTTCTTGTTAGATGAATTGGTAAAAAACAAACCAACAGGTTTCAAAGTAAATATCCTATTGTCAATAAGCAAAAAGTTTGTTTTATTCCTGGCACTTATTTTTCTTTATATTTAATCTCAAAAGATTTTTAAACTTTAAAAAGAACACTATAATTACCATTAAAATTAGTTTTATTTTCTTATTATATGAATTGGTAAAAACAAATCAAGACGTTTCAAATTAAATATCTTAATAATAGTTCTATTCAATAACCGAAAAGTTCTATATCTGGTATTTATTTTCTTTAGATTTAATCTCAAAAGATTTTTAAACCTTAAAAAAAAACACTATTCACTTCCGAGCGCATGTGGCTGTCTGCATAAGCCTCCACTGCTACACTTAAATTGTATTGACTATAGAATATGTTTATAGAGAGAAAAGGAATGGTGTTGAATCGAAGAATTTTGGAAGGTATCAGATTGCAACCAAATAAACATAGTACAAAAATTGAAGACACGGTTGGACGAAGGTGTTATGTTACAAAATCAAACTTTTTTCAGAAGTTTTTTTATGTAATTTTTCTCAAAAGTAGTGTAACATAACCCCTTTATACATTCACAAGACTCGAGTGTTCTTGAATTTCTGGAGTTTTCGATGGTTTAAAAAAGACAGTTTTTAAAATGCGACATAGCCCTTTCATCCACTCGTATCTTCAATTATCCATACGAAAGAGCTATGAAGATTTATTAATATTATAAACTCAATCAATTTATCAATGCTTCAGGCTACGGTGATCACCACACGCAACACAGGGACTCCCAAAAGAAACTCTACTGCTACGAGTGCAACTCCCTGTTCGATCCACGATGCGGGCTAGAGTTCGACAACTACACCATAGCCCTGGTCGATTGTTCCCAGAAACCACGTCCGCAACACTTGCCCAGCCATTTCGTCCCGTCAGTTTGCAGGAAGAGCATTCAGAAAGGTACGCCAAAAGCGCCTCTATTATTAGAGATTATAGGGTATCGCGCTAGACCATTTTCTAGCGTAAATCCAATTAAGTGCCATTGCTTCCCCAGGTAAATGAGGTTGATATGTTCATGACATGTGGGCATACACTCTAAGCCAAGCGGGATGTATTACTGTTTAAAGAGGACTGACTATACCGAGTAAATCTTCTGTCTTGCTTCGCTAGTAGGAGAAAGATAAATGTGCAATCTGAAGCTATAATCAAGCAGAGGCGAGAGTAATTAGCTGTCTGAAGTTACGTAATGTAGTAATGGCGTATTAAATGTTAACGTGCGGGTTTAGTGGATGTGTTAATTTCTTACTTAGCAATCAGTCTAATGGTTCGGTGAAATCTTACACTTCTATGTATTAAAGTGGTAAATATGGTTGGTACTTTATCAGATTTTTTTTTTTAATAGTCGCCATTAGTTAATTCTAAGAAATTCAAAAGAAAATGTTTTTTTTTCTCTACCAAGGAAAGTTAGCTTTTCTGTCAGTGTTGGCCAATTAATGGATTTTTCTAAATTAATTTTATTTGATAAAACGATAATTTGTCAATAGTTCATACTTGACGTTCTCAGAAAATACAAATGCAATAGATAAAATTGGCTATGTGGAAATTAATAAAAATAATGTAGACAAATTAATAAAAATTAGTGTTTTTTTGAATATCTATCAATATGGCTCAGACTGCAATTAAAATTCGCTTTATACGGCCTGTGGAATCATGAGTTGCACGTGTTCATCGGTAGGAATAATGCTTGCCCTTTGGTTGGTAAGATTGTTACAGCAAAATGTCAATTTAATTTGATTAAATGGCGTATTGGAAAGTACTGAAGCTAACAATGGCAGCTCCTCTTAAAGAGTTACCATTACAAATCACAAATTAATCATTAAAAAGCTTTTATTTTCTGTAAAAATACCGATAAATACACCTACACACGCATTTAAGTACATTGCGTTAGTTAGATGTGGGAATGTAAACAAGGGGCCCGTGTACGTGCAGTTTAAAGATTAAATATATTCAATCTCGAAGAAAATACGTTAGTATTTATATTTAGGTAGATAAGTATTCTCAATAAGAACTTTTTTTTTAATTTTTCATTTTAAAATGGCCTCTAAATTTGTGTACATCAATTTATTTGTGTTTGTATTATTTTAGTTAGCAATAAACGAGGTAATAAATTACTGCAAGCTGAGCCAAACAGATTCAAAACTTTGTAAAATTAATAAAATGGGAGGGGGGAGGAGGAGTTGGCCCGCGATTGGCCCCACTACTCAATATTGTCACGAGCTACCGCACGTTAATATTTCCTAAAATTATTTTAATTCACTGTTTGTTTCGCCAAAAACAGAACCTATTTCACTTCTAATTAATTATTGAAGTTATATGGGGTTACATAGTTTTGTACTAGTTAGTTTTGATATAAACCATTTTAAAATATTGAATAGTATAAATTTGACAAATTTTCATTTTCTTGGAGGTTATTTACTGAATTATTATCTTTTTTAATTTAAATTAACTCTAAAACACATCTTGTTTAACTTTATTCTTTTATTAAAATTTTAGTTACATCAAAATTGAATATACGATTGTTTTCAATTGCATGCTTTTTCAGAGATGTAATGTTACTAGCTACTAGAATATTTGTAATCAATTTTGTGTTTGTTTTTCTGAATGAGTGATACTTTTTAATTTTGAATGGAAGCATTATAAGTTATTGTAATTTTGATGCGCTACTTTAAGATTATATATATGGTATTAAAATTTTATTGATTTTCTCTGAAATATTTGAAATATAGAGTAAAGAAACATAATTAAATCTTTACATTTAAATCTTTTTTTTTTGTTATTGCAGATTTATGTTAGAGTTAATATTATAGGATTTATATAATCTATTTAAAAAAAAAAAATTAATTAAATATTCTGGGTAGTTATTGACAATTAAAATTTGTTTCATTTGTTTTATTATTATATAATGATCTGATGCACTCTGCTAATGATATTATTGCACTTTTTTTTAATAGAATTTGATTGAGATGAATTACAATTTAAATATCTATTTTATGCCGTTGGTTTTTGCTATAATTTTGTAAAAAATATAGAATTCCTTGTCAAACATTGTAATGGTATATACACTAGACAAGCTCTACAACATTTACCAGAGACTAAAATGTCACAAATATTCTAGTAACATTACATCACTGAAAAAGCACGCAATTTAAAAGAATCATACATTCAATATTGTTAAAACTAAAATTTTAATAAAAATTTGTTAAAAAATTACGAGCAAACAAACTGAAATGTGGTGGTGCACCATCGTGCATAAACCACATTGCAATTCTTGTGGCGTATGGTAAATGCTCCAGAAACTCAGGCAGCGTTGCTTTGAAAAGTGCGCGTACACCACGCCAGTTTTTGATATTTTATCACAGTATTATACAAAAAAAGGGATTTCTGAAGCAGAAATAATAAATTTATTTTGAAACATTCACAATTTCTACAATTTTGAACTTACAAACGTCCGCATATCAAGAAGAAGCAAATAAATACTGTAACGTTTTTCTATTCTTAAAACGATGTCGGGGTTTGGAAAAATACACAGGTGATATATTTAAATTAACTTGATTTATTAACACTTGCAGACTACTTAAAATCTATTAAATAAGATCAAAATAAACACTAAAATTAAATCACTCACTAATTACTATAAAAATGCTTTTTAATTAAATCACTTAATTACTAATGTCTTAATTTATGTAAACGATTTATTTGCACCGATATTTATATCAACGTACTAATTCCGACTCGGATTATCTTCACCGTTATCGCGCATATTTCAACGTGTCGTATCGACTGATTGCCTCCCCGGCCAATCCCCACGCGTTATTTATATCTGGCGCGAGACTACGAAATTCTTCCACACAGATCCAGGACGCGCTTCCAGATTCAGGAGAATAATCACGATTCTTCGACTCGGTACTGCCCTCTGTCGTTCCTCTTTGGAATCTCGTAACGTAATTCTTTCTTCCGCTATGCTAGCGCCATCTAGGGGCGCCTATCAAAACCGCCAGTTTAAAAATTGGCGCTCGTTACAATACCTAATAAATTATAAGTGCAGTGATGGTCTTAATTAATGTCTCCCCCTATGGAGAATTAGTAAAAATGGTACCGTCGAATGGGACAAGATTTAAAAACGCATTTGTCCCATATTATTCCATTTGACGGTAGTGTATGTAAACGATAATAAGCTTCCATATGTGCTCTTTAAGAAAAGTTTACACCTGCGTAAACCCACAGAAGGCGAAGTGTCTGTAACATCCAGCGATCGTAGTTTTGATCATAAAGGGAGACATTCAATAAGACCACCACAGTACATACATATCATGTGAATTTTGTTGCATATATAATTTTCATTACAGTACAAGGTAGAATCAGGGTAGTGCGTGGTTGCGGCTACATAGAAGACCACAATCATGATGATGGTATGTGCTACCTGAAGACAGGAACCCATGACGTCCATATAACTCACTGTTCATGTACTCAGAACGCATGCAATGCAGGACACACTAATCTAATTAGTCAACAGACAACACCGGCTATGTTACTAATAGAAATAACCGTGTTTTATACATTGTCAGCACTATTTCGAATAAAATAAGCAGCTTAGATGAACGTAGCGATACATTATCTTACTAATAACGGTAATAATTATTTATTTACGAGACGAGAAGGAAAACGCGCCAGTGAAAACGTAATTCTAGCGTGATTAGCCGGTCGGACACATACATTATATATGTATTATGCGATGCAATTACGGTATAGTTTAATATGTATCTTATCACGACCGTGGTCGAGGCGTTTTAAAATAGAAATAAACAAAATAGGGGAAAATAAATTGACACCATTTTCGTCGTTTTTCTTCTTTTTTTTTCCGTGTGGGCGCGCGCCGTGTGCCCGCGGAAAGCTTTCACGTTAATACGAATTCGAACCCTCCCAAAAATACGCCGAGATAAAATAGATTTAAGATTAGAGAAGCTTTTCGAGGGGAATATAAAGTGTCAGCGTAAAACAAAACAATCGATAAATATATTATATAAAGGACGATCCCTTTGGGACGTTGCTGTCAAAAAGGACGTCACGTGCGGACTACTCACAGCGCGTGACATTTAAAGATTATTTTTTTTTTGTAAAAGCAAATAGGATAGGCAAAAAGTATTTGAAATAGTTTGATTTCGTTCTAAGTGGATAAAATTTAAATTGAGTCGGGAATCAATTTTTGTTTTATATTTTTATTCGAAAGAAAAGTTTTGAATTACAATGGATTTACAGATTTTTTGTTTATGACTTTAGTATTTTTAAAGGAAAAAAGTTTGAAAATGTATTGTTTTAAAAAATTTCCAAGGTCACAACTGTTCTGCCCAATAAAATAGTTATTTGTGTCACTAGGTCAGAAACTACTGTTTTGCGAATATGAGTACGGATACTTGCAAAAGAGTTTCTGGCCGTGTGACACACAATGTTTTTTGGGCCGACAAATCTTAATTTTGCATTGAAAATAGAAAAGAAATTTTGACACTAGGGAGTTGACAGTACAAGTTGGCACACATGTTACATACCTTAGTATTTTGACGTTTCCGAGAATAAATCTTTTTTTCTGTAATTTTCTTTCTAGTTAATATCTATCCCAGTAAACCAAATTCAAATTTCCCGCAATTATTTTTAGTAATTTCAACATTAAAGCATGAAATTACCAACGATTTTGTATTACATTGATAGTTATTTGAATACCTTTAAGTTGAAGTTACTAAATATAATTGCGGGAAATTTGAATTTGGTTTACTGGGATATTTATCAATAATAAGTGCAATGAAGACACCAGTTCATCTTAGCATGATTAAACAATAGCTTGATGACAATTTATTTCACGTCTGTCATGTGGAATCTTGCGTGGCCAACCTTTAGTGACATTTTTGCCTGCCTAGCTTTGAAGTACTGCCAAATGAGTGTTTCTGGACAGAGGTGCAAAATAGTTATTTGTTTATTTTCACTACTAGACCAGAAACTACAGTTTTGCGAGTATGGGTACGATTTGTGGACCGAAGCGGTAGCTATTTTACTCGTAATTCAGAAACAGTGCTGGTAACATGTTCATAAACCAGCTCTGTAATGAAATATTCCTACCAGGAAGTTAAAGGTGAATACAAACTTTTCATCATCATGACGTCATCTATCACCTCCCTCAAAATCAACTACACCTTTAGCGAACAGCCTGTATACGAATTTCGGAGATTATATACCTGTTTTACCACGACGATCGTATTTAAATTAATCTTTTTGGCAGTGATAACTCCATCTTTCTCTAATGTTGGAGTCAAATTAATGTCTACAAAGCTTTGAATATGTGGGCGTTATCCATATACTAATTATATCCATGACATCTAACATGGCGCTATTCGAAAAGTAGCCACTTTAGTGCATCTACATCTGCCGGTGTGGGCATTGGACAATATTTTTAAAGCACAGAATTAAAAATATTGTCCAATGCTTAGCCAAATATTTTAACTGCGCAGAATCGCCACCTTTTCTGAGTTCGTTCTAACCAATAGGAAACCTATATAACCGCGATTCTTGTCTAAAGAGTTGCTGACAGTTTTCGAGATTTTTGTAACTTATGAATTCACATTCAAGCGAGTAACAGCTGTGATAAGTAACCTGACAACTCTAGCAAATTTTGAATGTGTGAAGTCTTTTGGTTTGTTCATTTTAACCAAAGTGAACTAAATAAAGGTGTACAACACGAATACCAATTTCGACAATGTTATATTACTACTAAAACTAAAATTGTCGGAATGGAAGACGATTTAAGTATATTGAGAAATGCTTTCCGCTGCATTGAACGAACTTAAGAAAAATAACTTGAAAAGATTTACCCAAGAATAACAAAATACCGTCCTATTAGCCTATTAAACATAAGTATTAGCACTATTGCTTATTTTAAAATGGAGTAGATTAAATAAATGGTTAGTACTCTTTTAAAAATCATGGATTATCTATCTACACAATATAATCAGTGAGTTGTAAAAAATATCATACGATATCTAACTGACAAATAAGCGAAAATAGAATTGACAGGTAGAAGAAAAAAGAACGACTACAATGAAATGAAAAGGCATTTTTGTTAATAGCAATTTAAATGATGACCAGATCAAATTGATAGAAAATAGTTTTTGTATATCCTACTTCCTTATCATCATGTAAGTTTTAACGTATTTGTACATAATACAAATATGCAGGTGCGCAGCTGTAGGTTATGTCAATCAAAATCAAACGATGATTAAACATTCTGTGCATTGCATACTGATTATCAAGAAAGCCTTCTTTAAACTTGATATCTATTCTTAATGATTAAAATAATATCGTAATACTCATTAGTACCTAACAATTTAGCAAAAATATTCTTTTCATTTGGATAAGTGCTTTACAAATTAAGTGATGATAGATATACAGGGTGAGAAGAGATTTTTTTAAAATGGTTATTTTTGCTTAAAAACATCCGATATTATATCCGCGCTCCACTATATTTACAAAAAAAAACATTACTGTGCAATAAAAAAAAAATCAAAAAAATATTCTTTTAAATTTAATTAAATTTTTGACAGCAATAAAACGTCAAATTTATTAGGTTAGAAATAACCCCTATCTATTTTTATTTCTTTATAATCGAAACCTTGAGTAAATGAAGAGATGTATAATTTTGAGAACACTGCCACATAAAGGCCGTTTTTGGCAATCTAGTCAGCTTGTCCGCAATAAAAAAAAAGAATAAATTTAGAGTATAAGTTTAAATTTTAAGATGATATTAAACAGAAAGAGAAATAAATATACTAATTAATTAATATTAATGAATTAAGTGTAGCGTGTAAAACAAAAAAAATATATTTAACAAAAGCATCGTTCATCATGCACTGTATAGAAGAGCTATTATGTATTTATTATTAATTATAGTATACCTGTAAAAAATCGCAAATTATATTGAAATTTTAACAGGCAACACATCAATATTAAAGAATTCAATTCAATTTAATTGCGCCATCTGTTGTTAGCAAAGTAAAATTTCAATATAAAAGTAATGCCTTTCAAATCTGTGGTTTTAAGCCAAAAAAATATATAGATATATATATGAGGAGTATTTGTCGAAACGATAAAAAAAATATATGACATATACATATTAAACCTAATATAAAAATGTGTGCAATAACAAAATCGATATTATATAAAATACAGAAAAGAAAGTCTATTATATGAAGCTATGAAGATTTATTTAACGATATCACAACAATTAGAAATGTATATAAATATATATTTGTAGTATGGATGCGGAGGGTTGAAATGTTATCAACAATTTTTCCTCATTCAAGTATAATTTTTTACTTTGTTTAGGCAACCAATTTTATATGTCAAATTATGTATGCAATCTTAACAACTTATATGTATTAAATGTTGCCTAGACTAGGAGACATTAATTATGTAACAATGCAATATGCAGGATCTTTAAAATTCTGTTGAAATAAGCAATTATATTATAAATAAAATATTTGCAATATTATTAGTAACGTTATAAGTATTTTATTTATGTAACCGCCGTAGCTGAGCAAGTGCAGTAAAAAATGACATTCACCATAAAACCATCTATAAGTTAGATTGGATATATCCCGCAAAATGTCAACTCAAAGGTCAGTTTCGTGAAAAAAAAAATGTTTTTTCGAAGGACATTTTTTACGATAATTTTACAGCTACGGGCTTTGTATTTAATAGGAATTAAGAAAATATATCGAGTTATAAAAACTTTTATGGTACAAACTAATTTTCACTCTAAATTGTGATATGAATTTAAAGTTATCCTTTAATTGATTTAATGGTACATAAATGATATTTTGATCGTCGCATTTGTATAATGTTATTATAAAAATCCCATATTTATTTAATTTTAAATCGTTCTAATGAATATTATTGATTATTAATGATATATTATTGTGGTAATGATTTATGTATATTTTTTTTTTTTGAAAAGACTAAATCAAAATAAAACAGGATACAATAGCACTTTAGTAGACTTAATTAAAAATAATAACGGTTAAAACAATGCTTCATTTTTAAATCAAATCAAGAAGAGTTTTAATTACCTGCCAGAACTGCAAAATATTCATTATAATAGTTATTGATTGTGCGTATAGTATAATAATAATATGAGTTCACGATGCTGTTCGATGTTCACAAATATCTGTTTCATTTCTATATAGAATGCGTATTGTAAATGTTCTGTGAATTCTACGGCTTATACTTACGTGTACACAATATATTATGGAGACATTTCTCTTATAATGGCCTAAATAGTGATATCAAAATTATGTAAAACACCTCAGAATATTCTGATCCTATATTCTTGTCCCTAATTATTAAATATTTTTTTGTAAAATTGTTATTTAACAACTTCTAGTTGTAAAACCGTTCGAAATATATGTTATATAAAATCTGAAAAAAAAAAACCTTCTCCCTGATTTATTTTAATACGTAAGTCTTACTGCGAAGAGATATTGAATGTAGAGTACAAAAAAAAAATAATACTTTTCAAATTACCAAACCCTAATCAACAGAAACAAAATATGTATAGTCTTGTGAAACAAGTTTCAGCTAAATCTTCCCAATCAGTCCCTGCAAGACCCATAAAATTAAGAAATATATGAACATCTATGTAAATTAGTTATAATATATGAAGATATTTATTAATTAACGCGTATTTATGTGGACTTTGTAAATAGGAATTGTTTTAAAAAAAAGATTTTTGTAATTTCTATAAGTACCTTTGCTATGCACGCTGCAAAAAGAAAATTGTTTCAATGAAAAATAAATAAAAAAGATTATGTTTTCATTATCAGTTGTTTTATTTCTACTTTCCTTCATATCGCTCCCTGAAAAAATCACCCTTACCTAGATTAATTTAAGATTTTGCTCGAGTTTGGAAAATACCTAAGTCATTACTGGATGAAAAGTGTTTCTCATGAGTTGAAAGTGATCACTTTCATCTCATGGGTGGAAAGCAGTGTTGCCGATTGGCGGATAAAAGTCTGATTTGCGGACTTATTTTTAAGCTGCGTATATTTATCGGATCCTGAAATAATAAGGACAATTTCGGATATTTTCTCAGCCTCCAAAAAAATATCGTTATTGCGCATGCGCACATCATTTCGACGAGCAATACTAAAACTTTTTTATTCGATTAAGATTAGTGTTGCATATTTATTACGGTACGGCAAAAACTATATTGTCTTTTTATATAGAGTTAGTATGTAATATTAAAAGCAGATTTGATTTTAAAGACGCTATCTTCGACATTTTACAAATTATACCCTAAAGAAGCTCAATCTTTTAATAAAAAATCTTTGAACATTGTTTGGAAAAGATTTCCCATTTTAAACGACTATGTAAACACCCAAAAATTGGACAATGAGCGGCGAAGACATGCTTTGTTAAATACAGATAGTACTCAAATGTTGATAAATGAACCTGACAAATACCGGTTTAAATTATTCAGCGAAAAAAATAATAGCAATTTTTTACTTTATCCAAATTTTAAAAAAATGTTTTCGCTATTCTTTGTATTACCTTTTTCAAATATTAGTGTAGAAAGAATATTTAGTGCTCTATTTAATATCAAGACTGATAAAAGAAATCTCTTAAATACTGAAACAATATGAGCCATTTTAGCAACTAAAGAAGGTATTGACAATAGTGGTGGATGTGTTAAATTTACACCTTCCAAAGAAATAATGCAGAGTCAGATTTGGCAAAAAAAAGAGAAACCAATAAAGTATTAAATACGTATGTTGTAATAGTTGGTTTATTATACAGTAGTATTTATACTAATTATAAGTATTCTAACCTATATAAAAAATATATTTTTACCAAAACAAAATTTATTTATTATAACAGTTTACATTAATTATAAAATTTCATGAATGGGTCTCAAAAAATCATTATGATTGTCGTAAGATTGGCTGCATAAACTGGCGTTCGGTTGGCGCCGGACAAAATCGGATTTTTTCGCAAAGCAAACGGATTATTTCAGCCAATTCCGTCGGTAACACTGGTGGAAAGGCTGGAAAGTGACGTTTCTGTCAATAATCAAAAACTTCAAATGTCAGTTCAACTACTTCAACTAGTTGTACTCTGGTTTAAGCATTTAGTTAATAGTAATTTTAATTCGACAAATAATCGCTAAAAACGAATATTAAATTTGATTTTGACAAATATATATTGACAACACATTGCATATCACATTAGGGTTAGAACTAGGGTAGCTATGTGGTATCTTGTCAATATACACGTTCGTTTTTGCGAAAAATAATGTATAAAAATTTCACATGATTGCGAATAAAATAGTATACTATCCTCGGTGGAAATTTCATTTCAGTGTCGGGATCTTATTGACCTCATGAGCCCTCCACTGTAATGAAATACTTTCCACCTCACATGTAATATATGTATAACTATTATATTCCAATATAATAAATATAAGTGAAATATTTTAAATATTATTCACTAGGTAGCTAATCGCCAGCTACTGTCTCCTTCTGCTACTGTTTGGGAAATATTCTGACAACTCGTAAATTGACTTTAATAATTCAATCTCACTCAATCAAAGAAGACGTACGACACAAAGAAAATGTAACGAAATACGATAGGTATTGTATTATTACTGAGAGGTTCATTAAACGTGGTAAGTATTGTTTATATCCTTAATTTCTATAGTCAAATATAAGAAATTTTATCAAATTTAAAATTGAAACGCTTATATAACCTCTTGATAAATTATAACTTCCTATCATATGTGTAAACAAAATTCAATTACCTGCTTCTGGTGGTATATTAGTGTTACGTAATAAAAAAAAGGCAAGTTGCTTATTTTTAAATTATAATCCAATTGATGCAAATAAATCAAGTGATTTAATTAGGTTAATAATTGATAGAGGGCGCTCGTAATTTCAGTTACGACAACAAAATATTCTATATAATAATGAATTATGATGTGAAATTATACAAAAGTATATCACGCGATCGCCCCAATTTTATATCTCTCTTTTGCAGTTTGTTGAATTTAAATGAAAATGCTCTGGGCGATGAAAAAGCGTTATGTGAAAAGGTAGGTGATTTATCTCAGCATTTTTATTTTATTATATGTAGTTGGCCTGAATGATCCCAAAGGTAACATTAGCCAATTGCACTATTCATAAATAGTATTCATGGTTCTGATTGGTAGTTAGGACAGCTTCTTATTTTAGCAATAAATTTGAAAATTCATGCCTACTTAATTAATTTACCAATTAAATATTTATTTACAGATTTACATTTACTGCTTTAAAGATATTCGCTGTCGCATTTGTTGCAATATTCATAATATTTCCGCTTATATTTAAATTCAGCTATAAACTGCAAGAGAAAGTTATTTTTTCGAATTTCAGTAAGTCTTTCAGTTTTTTTTCTATATTACAAATTAGGCAATAACATTTATGCTTTTAAGTTAACATTCCTATAAATCCAAATTACTCAAATCCTTCGAAGTATGGCATACAAGGTACCAGGAATTTTTACATCGAAGGGGACGATAATATAAAATTAGGTGTCTGGCATATCTTGCCAGAGAATCTCTCACATATAGACAATGATGCCCATTGGATGTTATTATGAACAGTGGTTATAATTTTGTTATTTATAATCACGGAAATTCAGGACATCGGGTAGAACCCTTCAGAATTGGGTTATATAAGATTTTACGCAAATTTTTTCATGTTATAGCTTTTGATTATAGAGGTGAGCGAGGTTATGTTTTTTTTTCCTCATAATATTAACTTAATTGTACTTAATTTAGGGTATGGGGACTCGACAAACGTTTCCCCGACTGAAACTGGTGTGGTAAGAGATTCCTTTATTGTCTATCAATGGGTGGCTAATAGAACGTCATCAAGGATTTTTATTTGGGGCCACTCATTAGGAACTGCGATATCCACACATATGGTCTCCTTACTAGGGACTTTCAGCATCAGACCGGCAGGTCTTATATTGGAGAGCCCCTTCACAAACATGAGAGAAGAAATTACGGAATATCCACTCTCACAAGTAAGATTTCGAACATTTGTGAATACTGTATCATCTTTTTTTATAGCCTTTTAGATATCTGCCATGGTTTCATTCCACCATTATGGAACCTATGCAGTCAAATAACTTCATATTTGCAACCGATAGGCATATTTTAAATGTAGATTGCCCAATACTCATTCTACATGCTGAAGATGATGGAATAGTTCCTTTTGAGCTTGGATATAAGGTGAAATTCATAGTTTTATAGCATATCATTAGCAGTGTATGCATGACATGGGCCATGTTGTCAGATTTATATATAATACACTAATAGACAGGTTATGTTAACTGTCAAATAATTAAAATAATCAAAATAAAGTTGAAAAAGTATACTTTTGACAAGTAGGTAATATCAAATACAATGTATACTAATATAAATATATATATTTGGTAATATCAGTTATAAGTAGGTATTTGGAGTTAACTTTGTGTGAAGGGATTATCAACACGGTTTCGTAAGTTTAATTTACATCATCAGGTCCGAATTACGTATCAACCGGAACTTCAACCAACACATAATTTGAGCCTAATGATGTAAATTTAATTTACTAAACTGGGCGATTTCAATACAAGAATTTGTTTTACGTCGGTTAAGTTTGCACATACTTGATTTGTCGCGTTGGTGACGTGCGTTATTATCTCAGAAGTGCATATTCTCTTTATAACACTGTTTAAACATTTATTGCTATATTCATTTTTTGTTTTTTTTTTGCTTTTATTATGCAGTTATATGAAGAAGCTCTGAAATATCGCAAACCCAATCAAGGCAGTGTAGAATTCGTGAGCTTTTCCAGCATGCATGAATATGGACACAAACGCATATTTCGAGCGCCAGAGCTATCTTACATAATAAAGTAAGTAAAATTATACCTTATAAAGAAAATAATAATTCTGTTCGAATGTCTCTTTTTTACATTTTTTTTTAAGTTGGTTGTTTTTAATAAATTTAAAATGAGACATATGCATTTAAATGTAATTTGAATTTTGCAATTTAATTATTTCAGACACTTCGTGATTAAATCCCTGAAAGAAAATGAGCAGAAGAATCTATGACACCACATGACTCATCAATCTCCTATTATTTATTACACAGTTTATTGTGTTTCGATTATTGTGCTGTGATTAAAATTTTCAATAAAGTAATTTTAATGTTTTGAAGATAACGTAATTCTCTAATATAAATAAACTTTTACTAAAAATTAATTATTTAACAGAACATTTAAATTTGATAATTTACAATATATATTTATTCAGAGAAAAGTAAATATCTTTTACCCTTTTATGTTTCGTGGGACTATATTTTAAAACAGTTTTGGTGTTATCAAAATCAAATTATGTTTGGAATTATTTTCGAAGGTGCAATTATTAGATACT